>LJZU01000100.1:0-41496 GCA_001513805.1 Davidsoniella virescens
CCCGCACATACAAAGCTACTGAGTTTGTCTTTAGCGGAGGACTTTAAATATCTGTCCGGTAGCTAACCCGGCGTCGTATCATCTCAGTGATTTAGGTAGACGTAAAATATATTCAAATCAAATCAAATCTTTGTCAAAAGCTACTCTAGCTCAGGAAAGAGAGTTCATGCAAGTATCTTGCCAAAAGGCTGGAGGTGAAATAGCACCATTGTATTTGTTTTTGCTGCTCATAGTGAAGGTATGGACCACTAGTTCTTCAGTGCTAGGGGACATTTCCGTCCCACACCTACAAAGCTATTGAGTTTGTCTCTAGTGGAGGACTTCAAATACCTGTCCGGTGCGACCAGGCCGACATATATCGAATCATATTTAACCTGTATATACAAAAATGATAAAATATAACATACAACACTTGGTATTCCCACATGGTCACCCACTGTAGTACTGATCAAGCGCTTAATAGTTTAACTAGGGGAGAGCGGACGGGATCCCGTGCTTTCTATTAGCTATGGTCGTATGTGGTAATTTTTAGTTTGAGAAGCATTATAAGAGATAAGACTAACTGGAGGCTTCCAGAGTATATATTCTGAGCATAAGGTTATATGTCCAAAGGTCAATCCATAGCTATACAGTTTCAGCGATCAAGGTACACCTTCAACATAATCAAGTCAAGTCAAGGAGCTGTTTACAGGATATTATTAGCCGACCGACTCCGTCTAGAACATGTCTTTTACTCAAACAATACGTTAGGCATCGGTTAATGAAAATCATGTTATATTATGTTGGTTTTTGGCGTCTATTTACTATTATGTAAAAAAGGAACAAGACAACCAAAAAGATGAATTTGACATAAAAACACATACAACACTTGGTATTCCCACATGGTCACCCACTGTAGTACTGATCAAGCGCTTGNNGGTCATTGTCTTCAACAGGGCTGTCTTCATGGATGAGGTCAGTGTCATCAGCAGTGTTTCCTTTATGGTCGGTGTAGTACTAATCAAGCGCTTAATAGTTTAACTAGGGGAGAGCGGACGGGATCCCGTGCTTTCTACCAGCTATGGTCGTATGTTGGAATATTTGGGATTCCAGAGGGCTTGTATGGAGAAGAGTCACGATAGTACACAAAAAGAGAACACCAAAAAACATACAACACTTGGGATTCCCACGTGGTCACCCACCGTAGTACTGGTCAAGCGCTTAATAGTTTAACTAGGGGAGAGCGGACGGGATCCCGTGCTTTCTATCAGCTATGGTCGTATGTGGTAATTTTTGGTATACAAGACATTATATACTACATAGATTTTAGGCGGAGGCCAGCCGATGTCCGGCCCATGGCCGACCCGGTATAGTATTATCTTGATGAGTCAGTTAGAAGTTGAGCATACTTAAGCGTCATAGTCAGGGGAAAGGTGTTCTGAAGATGACACCGGCCGTCTATCTCCGTCCGGAGTACATTGTCGTATCACCGCATAATGATAGTGGGCAGACGACAAAGAATAGATAGATAGGTATATTGGATATAGCTGACAAGTCCAATAAGTCGTTCTTGGATAAAAAAAGAGTATTGTTTGCTTTTTTAAAAGCTCTTCATGTTGTGTTCATTCTTTCTATCGTCGTTAAATGCTTGTGTAAAAGTTTTTCTTTAGGCAATACTTTGCCCTCTCTTGCCATATAGAATACAAGGGTTGCATACCCTAAGGCAACTTCACAGTATCTTCTTCAGAGCTATTGTAGACTTTTGACTGATGACGTACTATGTACTGGTTGATATCCAACCGTATGATAGTAAAGGATTTTGATAGGATACAATGGAACAACTATTAGTTATGTTAACCAACCAACCTATGGAGTTACACACATTATCTTTAGTCTCCGGATCCAAAACAAAAACTAGATAGAGAAAACAAGGGGAGATATGACAACCATCAACGTGTATAGAAAAAAGGAATTCCCCGGAACAAAGCATTAGTTATAGCTAAATATGACTTGATATCTCTCAAAACCTTCGTTCGAAGAGACACAACAGCACTAAACACATACAGTTATATATATCCTCCTAGTACAACATACATCCCGCCTTATCATCTACACTGGTAGCATTTAGAAACGGTGAGACTTGCGCGCCTGCTGAGCTCTCCAGGCCGTAACACCAGCGTACGAGCCAGCGACAGCCAGGAAGAAGAAGATGATCTTCAAGAATAACCACGTCCAGCTACCACCCTCAGCATCATAGTTGCTCTTGCTGCTGCCGCCGCTGCTGCTGCTGCTTTTGCTACCCTTGTTCTTATTGTTGTTGCTGCTGCTATCCTTGTCCTTGTTCTTGGACGAAGTGGGCGACTTGTATAGGTTCTTAGACTTGACTGAGATGATGTCGTGGTGGTCACTCAGTTCACCAGTCTCGGCACTGAAGCCTAAGTAAGAGACGGGAGGTAGGGTCGGGGGGTCCTCGACCTCGAAGCACTGGATCCAGGTGCCCTCCTTCTTATACTGAAGTTCAAGACGCAGGAACTTGTCCTGGAAGTAGGTGAGACGAAGCTTGGTAGGGACGTTGGCGTTGCGGATACCGCGGGCAGAGCAACCGGCCAGTTCGGTGGCCTTACCATCGTTACCTTTGTCGTAAACAGTCTGGCCGTCGCCAACCATGGCCATGACGTAAGGGAAAACAACACCTGGACGGTTATTCTTGTAGGTATCGACGAAAACACCGAGACCCTCGAAGCTATCGGAGCTACCGAAAACGGGACCGGTCTGGGCGCGGCCCTTGGTGATCCACATGGCAAGGCCATCGCCGAATAGGGTTCCCTTGCCGTGAATTTTGAAGTCTACTTCGATTTCCCAGTTTGTGGCCGTCAAGGGAACTCTAGAAAAGATCCAGCCGGTTTGCGAGGGAAGATCGGAGGCAAGACGGATGTATCTAAAGCAAGACAACGAACAGATTTTGAGTCGCGGTTAGCCACCATATTCACATGACAGAGAAAAGCGATCGGGCTCCCCAAGACAAGTGGCAGTACGTGAGACAGGAAAAGGAAAATTCAGGAAATGATAGAGGTATTTGATAAACATACGAGTCCGTCCGAATGATGGTGTCGCCGCCAAAGTCGAACCATCTGCTCTGCATATCAGAGTCTAGGTAAGGCTAATACAGGCCATTCTTGATTAGTACGGTACGAAAGCCAAGTCGTCAGAGAGGAGGTAAATCGAGTGTTGCGCCAATTGGCCACCGGGAGTATATCGTATAAAGACGGGCGATCTCGAGTCGACTTTAAAGAACGGAAAGAAGAGACGAAGTGTCAGCGGTAGTAGAAATAAATTGCCGTACCTGAACAAGCGTGTGTGTTCGAAGCTATAGAAAACCAAAGGCAAGATTCCCCCACCCCCCAATAAGTTAGCAAAAGTGTTACGAAGCAGACATAGTAGACTTCCAATTCAAAGTTTCCGGGAAACGAAGAAGCTTTAGAGGACGACGTCGATGATAAGAAAATAAAAAACATACCGCGATACTGCGCACATCCTGTTCCTCTGCAATGGCGGCTCGACCTAGACTAGCCAGACCCAGGCCGGCAAGCAGCGTAGAAAACAACCGCATCGTGTTAAAAGAAAGCTTCAAGATCTGAGGTATATATAGGGGAAAAAAAAGGACAAAAAAGAAAGAAAAAAAAAAGGAAAACGACGACTGAAGACGTCTCGGAAATGGTAGAAGGAGTGGCTCGTGTCGATAATTCGTTCAGTACAAAAAAAATACAAGGGAAAAATTAAAGTAGTGGTAGCTTCGTCGAAAGAGGCCTGTTGGAAATTCGAGATGGGCCAGTTGTTTTGCTTTTGAGTTTATTGTTTTCTTTGCTGCCAATGCGGGTCGTTTAACTCCAGAAAAAAAAAGACAGCACAGCTGCGCAAATGCACCTTATTAAGAAAAAAATCTCTCTCTAGCAAGTAACTAGACATATAAATCTTGAGCTAAGTTGAAGCAGGAATAATAATCAAGATCAAGAAAGCTGTAGATGGAATATTCCTGACTAAACATCTCCAATTGGCACAAGTATCAGTCATCGTTGCAGATCTTCAAGAATAGAGAAACCAGAATATCATACCCAAAGTTTATACTGTGTCCACAGCCTATTCCATCTCCCTACAAAGCCACTATATATTCTGTACCTTTTTCTATCATGCTGGCTTTTATTCGCTTCAGCTTTGACTTTTTTTGGTCCCATCCTATGGGCTTTATTTCGATCTTGATACTCTGGCAAGTTAAAACAAAAACTTGAGTAAAACCCATGACTAGTGAAGTCAAAGCCATGTTTTATCTGTATTTCATTGCAAGGTTCCCTCCTCCCTCAATAAGCTGATACAACTAATAAGGCTTCCCTTCCTTGAAACCTTTTTTTTGGCTTGTTTCTGTTTCTTTTCCCTTTTCCCTAAGAAAGAAGAGCCAAAAAAAAGACGAACACCAACAAGCTGTCCTCTTCGATATCTTTTAGCCGGGATTCAGCCGTCGATCCTCGGTGAGGGTTCTAACTAAACAAAATGACGAAGCTTCTTAAACCCTCGTCTTGCTCATTTTGTAGCAATATTCCTTTCCGAGACGCCACAGGTAATAGCTTCTACAAAGCTTTAGCTTAGAAAACGCCACATAAGCTACCACGCCACACATGGATTTTTCAACCTCATGTTGACAAACCTTCATGATAGCTTTTGACTTGGTGATAGTTGTGATATATTTGTCGGAAGCCAAACTCATTAATAATCCAACATATTGTGTTTTTTCTTATCTTTTCTTCACTCTTGATTCAAATATATCTCTCATATTTCACAATGTCTGAAGATTCTGCTTCCATCAAGCGTGCTGTCATCCAGCAGATCCAGACCGAGGCCCAGGTTGCGAACGCCCGTACTTTAATCGAGGTATGTTGATATCAACATTCACACTATCTCATCTCTTGCGTGAAACTAAATCATCAATATTAATACTCTACGTTTGTGTCATATAGAAACTTCAGGGAAACTGCTTCACTACATGCGTGCCCACGCCCGGCTCGTCTCTGTCCGGCACTGAGTCTACTTGCATGACTAACTGCATGGAAAAGTACATGGCCGCGTGGAACATCGTGAACGCCTCGTACATCACACGTATCAAGCAAGAACAAGCTACCGGTCACCTACGCAGTTAAAAAGCCTAGTTCGCCAAAAAAAAAAAAAAGATTTATCTTGAAAAAAAATGAGGAAACCATTCTTCTAGTCCATCATTGTCTCGGTTAAAAGCCTCACGTTGCCATTCTGTATATTTCAATTTTTTTCCCTCTTTAGCTTAGCTTTTGCTCTTTATGCTGCTTGGGTTGCCTTTTTGTTTTGTTCTGTACGGTTTTATAGAAGAGCACATTGGGAAGTATGTGCTATCATCGTTTTATTATTAGCCGAAGAGCACATATATCCTTTAAATTACAACACCTAGTGAACATACAAAACTTAAATATCTTGTCGCAAGTGAAAAAAAAAACCGGTGCTTCCATATGCAGATATCTTCTAATGACCAGCTAGCTCTGATTCTTCTTTGCTTCTTCAGCAGCCCGTTTTCTAGCCAGATATCTCTCCTTCGCACTAGATACATCAGCCTCTGTCTTACGCGACTTATTCATCGCCTCAATCTTACTCTTCTCCTCCTCTTCTTCCTCTCTTGCCCTCTTCAACGACTCTGCCAACTGCTCCTCCATCATCTTCGACTGTCGTTCGCGCTGAGCTTGTCTATTGCCCGGTCCAAAGTTGCTGCCCTTACCACTACCGCCGTACGCTCCGCCTAATTCCGGTGCACGCTGTCGGGATTTGCCGTCATCGTCAGCAGGTTCCTTCTTGCGCGTGGATAGCACGTTGAGGCCACCCCGGAGAAGTTGTCGTTTGTCGACGACTTGGCCGTCGTCGTTGATGGCGATGTTTCCGCCTTTAGCGTTGATTTCCTTAGCTCGGTCCACATCACTCTTCTCCGTCTCCTGTTGTCGTAGAGCATTTTCTCTTGCCCGTTCCTCGGGCGTCATCTTACTGCGCGCAGCTGCTGCCTGCATGATGGCATTATGTTCCTCCTCTTTATCTCTCAACAATTTCTTGTAGAAATCAGTCATGCCACCTCCACCCTTACGCTTCTTTGCCTCCTCCTCTTCGATTTTAGCCAGTTCCGCATCGAGCCGCTTCTTTTCCTCTTGTTGTCTCTTATACGCCGCAGTAACGAAAACTTCCTTGTCGTCAAATTCATCTCCTTCGGCATCGCGTTCGCGCTCAACCTTGAATTGTTCTGCTGCCAAGGCATCTCGCTTGCGCACAGCCGCAGCCGCTACAATGCCCGTCATATATCTCGGACGCGACTCTTCTTCCGCTTCCGCCACAGACTTTTGCGTCTTTGGTGGCGGTTTGAGCGATTCGTAAACTGCGTCGTAGTCGTAGATGTTGGCGTCAAGCTTCTCCGCGGCTTCTTGGTGCTTGCGTGATTCTAGCGCGCTCGAAAGATCTCCCATTGCGGTGGCTGTCGTCGTTGAAGCCCCTTTGCTTTTCAGCTTGGGCGGAACTGTGGGAATCGCATTGCGGGATTTCTTCTTTGGCTTGATTGTGCTGGACGAATCTGGCGCTGTCGGCGTAAAACTGTCGTCATCGAGTTCGGTTATGGCTTGAGCCTCGACAACAGACTTTGCTTGGTTCGTCGAACTCGAGGTTTCATCGTCGGAATTATCGTCGGCGCCAAAAAGCGCATTTTTCTTTTTCGATGGCGCGGGTCGTGATGGACCTGGCTTTTTGGATAGATTCAACCCATTGGAAAACTTGAAGCCGCTCATTATGGTTCATGTGTAAGCTTTGGAAAATTGAAGCCCAGATACTTTTTTCGGCGACGGCTACGGCAAGCAATCCATATATGCATTTAAAAGATGTGTATTTACCGAGTATATAAAAGTGGGTCGGTTCATTTCAATAGTTGTGTTTTATACATGTACATGGAAAATCTCACGGTAAGAGAAGGAAAGTACGTGGAAAAAGAAATAGCATTGATATCATGGTATATAGACAGCAAATTTATATCACCCGCCATCAGTCATGTTGGCACCAGCGGCCTCAGCTTAATAGGTTAATAGTAGAAACAAAGTCAAGAAAATAAGTTACCAATCCCAAAAGTGCGCCAGAACTCGCCAACCGAGCAACCCAAATAATAAAAAAATAAAATAAATCGCTAGAAACAAGCAATTGATAAGCCAAGAAGTGATGATTCAAGGCAAACATCGTCAGAGCATAGTATGTAATAAGAGGATCAAAGGGAAAAAGAAAAGAAACGCAGATATTTACACTGCGCGTGATTAAGGGGTTTAGAAGGCTGACCGCGTACGTATATCCGATAGCTTGCGCTCGATTTCCCGCACCGAACGCTCAAGTTCACCGGCTATCATTTGCTTCTTGTCATTCGACAGCAGGGCAAAGCGCTCGCAAAGATCGCCATCGATTACGCCCTTGACTGGCACGTAGTAACCACGGTACATGAGATGGTCACGACCAGCAAGAGGAGGATCCTCGGTACGCATGTGAGTCTCCAGAGACTGAAAAAAATCGACATCTTCACGGCTAACGAAGGGGATAAAGACACCAATGGTGCCCATAAGACCACTCCATAGGACAACATCCTGTCCACCAACTATCAGACTAGTCTTGCAGATGCTGGTCGGAGGGTCCTGGGTATAGAAATGAACCATGCAAGACAAACGAGCAGGAGTTCCGTGCAGGTAGTCGCGTGTGTGCAGAAGGTGAGTGCCAGAGTTGTCTTCGTCGGCCTCTTCACTATCCTTTACTGGGGCACGCACAATCCACACGTTACCAAACTTGTCGCCACCAGCAACAGACTCGTAATCGACCATGGCCGAGCAAGTCGTCCAGCGGTTGATGCTTTCGTCAGCAAATGGGATAAGCTTGTTGCTGCCGGTCTTGTATACAACGTATTTCATTCCTTGCATGACATCACCGACAGCAATACGGTAGCCATGGCTGTTAAGAGACGTGATCAGGTGACCACCAAGATCAACCTGGCTCTTACGAAGCACCTGCTTCATACCAAGATCATAAATGCGAAGAAGCTTGCCGATACCAACAAGCAAACGGCCTTCAAATGCAATCATGGCAGTTGGGGCCTCCTCGACCTTAGTAGAGTGGATAAACTCGAGCTCATGGCCATCTTTCAGGAACCGATATACATGGATGTACCCTTCACTGAAACTACGAGGGTTCAACTTCATATCCTTTCCAGTACCGACAATCAGGAAGTGTTCATTATCCTGACTGACGAACGGAACAATGGCTACAGAAGTAGTAGCCTCGTTATTCGACAAATCTATGGTTTGCAGAACTTGGGGCTCCAACTCTTCGCCACTGAGAGGATCAATGACACTGATGCATGACGCCCAGCGACCACGGCCTTTCGGATATCCGAACTCGGTTGGCGAAAGAGATTCAGTCTCGCCATTGACAGCTGCACTAGCAGTGATAAGTTGCTGCCGTAAATCAGGAGCAAGAGTGTTGTTCTCTGACTCGATAGTATAGAACATTGGGTAGTCAGGGTGCTTCACCAGCTTGCGGGGGGTATACGTAAGAGAAGTAGACTTTTGAATGAGAGTCTCGCCCAGTTTGTCGATAGAAAAGATACTGTATGATATGTTAGCATTTTGATTCATCACGCAGTACAAAGATGAATAGTGATAACAGGTGTCATTTCAGAAGGAACAATTGTCGAGTACTTTGTACTCGTCAATACCTCATAGCTCATGGCTTTAGGATCCCTTTTTCTCATCACCGACACAGAACAAAAGTAACAATGCAAAAAAAAAAAAAAAAAAAAAAAAAAAAAAAAAAAAAAAAAAAAAGAGGGAGGGTGGGGTTGCTTACCGTAATGATTGGCCTTGGATACCAACCACACCTTCTTCGCACTGCTCACTGCTAAAGTTCCATGACCATTCAAGATCGACGTAGCTTAGAGGTGTCACCATGAAGCTTTTGGTGATAGGGTCGGCATATCCAATCCAAGGACGAGTGCTCAAGGCCAGTACACAAGTTCGATTCTGAATTGTAATTTTGAAGAGTTTGACAGCACGAGGGCCCAGGAACTTGAGGCGGGTGTCAGTCAACTGGCCGGTAACCTCGTCGAGAACAGTACGAATGTAGACACCGGACTGAAGACCAATGTGAAGGTATAGCGTAGAGCCACCCGAAGAGGAGTCTTCCATAGCCATGATAGACAGAGATGAAGGTGCAGAAGTCAACGCCTGGACAGACTTGCTTTCCAGAGTAGACTCTGGGTCCAAGCTCAAGATACGGACTGTGCAGTCATCACATCCGACAGCTAGATAGGAGCTTCTCTTACGACCTTTTGGCACATCACCAAGGTCGAGAGATGTGACAGTGCCAGGCATTTCCTTCTTCTCGTCGTACTCGGCAAGGGAACCATCGGTATCCATTTCGAAGTAGACAATCTCTCCCGAGCTAAGAGCGACAGCAACTTGGCTGTCGTTAGTGGCAGCAGCTACGATAGAACGGTGTTGAGGAGCAGGCCATTCGTTGACTTCGCCGTTGAGGATGTGACGGATACCCTTGGGATGAACTTGGATCAGCCCATTTTCGCCCAGCAACTGTGCAGCTAGCGTAGGCACCGAGGTCAAGAAGCCAGAGTCACTGACTTCCTCGACAGTCTCGCCGATACTCAAGACCAGTGTGCCGTTGGCAAAAGATAGGACAATGTAGGCATCATATTGATCGTCCCGGTTGAGCTTTAGAGTCCACACAGCAGATGGGATGCCGGGAAGGTCGGAGGCAACGATCTCATTGACTTCAAGGCCGTTCTTAATGGTTCTAAACGTGCTTCGCGCACCAGTACCACATACAGTGTAGATTTGAGGAGCATCTTCGCCAGTGAGATTTGCGACCTTGCAATCCATGAGGGGGTTCATGGAGTCTACAGATTCTACTAGTGCCAAATTTTCCAATGGTCTAGGAGAGAAATAAACAGCGTCGTAGGAAGCTTTGGGGTCATTCGGGAAGTCATCGCTCGAAAACTCCAGCTCTGTATCATCATCACCAAGCTTTTCAAACTGGTAGAACTGGTGGTTGCCAGACTGCGAGTTACAAAATATAAAGCCACTCTTCAGGATACAAAGGCTGGAAGCAAGAGGCACAGTATCGAAGTACTTTATTTTCAGCCTCTTAACTTCACCAGTAGCATTACCATTTTCGTCTTCAATCATGTCCAAGGTGAGCTTGAAAAGATCACCATCTTCGGTTTGAAGCAGAAAGAAGAAGGCACCAACACTACCTTTGAGTTTGTGCATGACTCCCGCAGCAATCGAGCGTTTCCTCGAGGGGTCTTCAGTAGCACCCTTTCGTCTTGGGATGGGGACTCTAAACGCCTCTTGGTTTGAGTGGCGGTAGGTGATGTTCTCCTCTCCGCAAACGAGGACACCACTTGGTCCATCGTTACCGCCGGGCACCTGGAATAGCAACGAGGCTGTAGGATCCACGGGGTCAGACCACTTCCGAACAACGTGGTTCAGACCGAGATCCAGCTCGTAATACACCAACTGAGTCTCATACTCATCCAGCGCATTGCCAGTCGGGTCTTGATCGGCTTCGGTGTAGTCGGTCTCAAGAGAGGCAAAAACAGGGTTAGCATATCCCACATCTAAGGCAACTAGAGACAGGACGTGGACACCGGGCTTGTGTGCCTCAAGAGGCGAGCTGATGGTCAATTTGGCCTGAGCATCTCTGTTGAGGACATAGACTAGCTTGTTCTTCTCGGTGGCAGCGATCAAGCATGCACGTCCTTTGGGGTCACAGGCAAGGTATTCGCCTGGAATAACGCGGCGAATTCCAGACTTTCCAAAGGTTTCCAGATGCACACGCTCGAAGCGGTTTTGTACAGGCTGGTACTCGAGAATCGTGATACGGCCTGAGTCAGAGGCCACGATCAGGTAATCTTCGTGATAATGGTTGTTAGCCAAGAGAATTGGACATTACAAGATGGGGATTGTGTGCCAGCAAGTCTCTATTCAATTGACGGCCTAGTATGGTAGGTCGACTTTCAGAATACTCAGCATTTGGAAAATATGGTGTGAAGAGGGCGTGGTTGATTGATTTTGGGGGGGATTTAGCCAGCCTCGTGGTCAAGGCAGGGGCAGAGAACAGGTGGGAGGTGGTGGATTTTATTTTTTTTTCCCATTTTTTGGGCGAACATACCTTTGCTACTTCCGGCCAGGCGGAAAGCCGCAAGACCACGGATTATGCCGAAAACATCGTGAGACAAGACTGTGACGACCTTGCCTAGAGCAGGATCCGGACGCAAAAGGGACAGTTTGGCGCCCGAGGCAGTCGCGATATATTGCTCTTTTGTACCGGCAAACTGACCAAGCACAGCCTGTGTGATATGTGTGGGCGGCTGGATGGTCAGCGAGTACATAAACATGTTAGAAGTGGTCGCCATGGCTGCTGCTTGTGGGAGCCTGGTGGCTCACCTGACGCGCTCTCTAGAAGATCGGTGGCAGGTTCAGCTTCATTCAAGAGCTGTGATATAGAAGAATTGAGGGGAAGGAGGTGAAAGCAAAAAAGGAAGAAGAAGCTCTACTACTGATTTAGATGCAGGAAATGCTTCGTTTGCGGAAAAAAAAAAAACTTAGCTGATGGTGGGTCTTTACCGTTAGCTTATTTTCGCGACGTTTTTCTTGTCACGTGCACGGTCACATGTTATTTGTAGTTGACTACACCAAACCCTAACAATGATACGCGGAGCGTCAAGGTCCCAAACATATCGAGACAATATCTAATACTGATTGAGAACTAAATTAACGTTATTCCTTATATAAAGACCTTTTACCATCAAGGAAAGAAGGAAACAACTTGCAAGAATGTATTAGATTCCAAACTTGTGATATATCGGCGTACAATATAGATATATATAATCTTGATACTAGTAACTAATCAAAGCTGTTAAATTATAATAGGTAATTATGGACGAACTAGGACAATTTGAAATTTTATGAGATTAAGTAGTATATATTGTAGGCAGATATCAAATGAAAGTAAATATCAGAGCAAGCTTCAAGCAGCCTATTAAGTGAGTCATTGGTATTATATAACTTAAATGGTGGTGTACATGCGCGAGTAGGAATTTTTCAATGCTCAATAAACGAGCTTCTTGCTAGGAGTTGTGTAAGTGTATAGAGCTATATTTCAGATGTTGACATAAGTCTTGATGTAGGCTAAGAAGACGCCGAGTTTGGAGAGTGATAATGATTATATATCTTGAATTACTTGGTGGGTTTATGAGATGGTAGAAAAAACATGTCATCGGGTAGGCTTTCAGAGCATGTAGATTTCTAACTTTGGTGTTAGTGTACTTGCCAATCTCATAATAGACTATAATAATAGATGGATTTCTGTACGGTAAGAGCAAACAAAAGAACAATACAATGGCTAAATATGGTATATGGACACTAGTGGTGTACTAAATGACGGCGCCGGCGTATGATGGTGGGTTGGTCTGGAGGAAGAAAGTAGAATGTTAAGATGGTGGACGATGAGAAAGAACATTAGGCCACCTGTCGGTATATCTACACTATTCTCTGTAGAGCCGAGTTGACTTTTCAAAAAACCTCTTGTCGATAGCGGTCCTGTCTATGGCTCGGATTCGTTATGCATCAATGAGGCCGAGGAGCATGTAGGACGTGCGGTTAGAGATGATTGGCTGGAAGAAAAGTGGACCTTGAAGCTTGATGTGGCGCTCAAGGTTTTGATGGACCCACTTCCAGTGTACAAATACATCAAAGTAATTCATGTGTAGAGTGAGCTACCCTCCAAAGATCGATCTACAGACAAAATTAGAACAGATTAGCTACAGGGCGGTTCGGAAACACATTGCTGTAGGCGTGCGACAGGGTGTAGGCGTAGTAATGGCGCTGGCTGACAACGAGGTTTCTATGATGGAGGATTGTATTTTTTTGATCAAGGCTAAATCTGCAGAGACAAGACAACAGAGGAATGGAATTTGGCTAGAGTGTCGACTTTCTGGCGGATATGTTTCCGATGGTGGAAGTAGCATGCAGAAAGAGAGAGAGAGAGAGAGAGAGAGAGCGCTGTTCTCTTACAGGGTCTGATAGCGGACTTGAGAGGATTTGCGAGTGGATTTCGGTAGACACAGGTAGGACCTTTTTGGCAGCATCTTTGTTGAGCTGACTTGGGAAGATCAGGAGCCAAACTTCGTCATGTTCCCTTTGTTTTGTAGGGTTCAAAACCGGCGTAGGTGATGTGCAGTCAGTCATGTATATGCTTGATGGTAGTCGAAGCAACCGGGCAACGAGACAAGGCGTCGTTGTCGGCAAGATACAAATTCATGTATATATTCGTATATATGTCACGTATGTATATACGTACGGATGTATACCGATCAGTACTGTTAGTGGCCAACCGTCTTAGCCGCTGATTTGGTGGGCAGTGACCTATGCCCATACTAGGCTCAATTCTGAAGCTTACGCTGGCAGCAACAAATGACCTAGCGCCATGCATTGATTGGGCTACCCGAAACGAACGATGTGGGCAGAATAGACAAATACATACAAAATAGACAAATGTCACTTTTGACGGACAATTCGACGACCAGTGTAAAGCAGCGAAAAAGCGCTATCGAAAGAGTCTAAACATGCAGCATAAATAGCGAGAAAATATATGGATGCAGACAATAATGCACGAGGCGGCTTCAAGGAGTCATTTTCTAGAGGCTTGGATAAAAAGTAGGCGGACGAGGATGTTTGGCGTCGGGACGGAAGAATTTAGCGATCTGGTATTAAGTGGGGCGTGCAAAAAACAGTGTAATATGGCTCTATGGCAACGAACGCGCTTTTTTCCGCTTTTTTTCCTTCCTTTTTGCTGTGGCGTTAACAGAAAGCGCAGACACTAATACGTTGCCATGTTAGTGCAGACAGTATCTTTCTGGTATTATATTGGGTATGGTTCTGTTCCTTCCTAACTGGGCGATTTAGAAACCAGTAGTTGGCTTCTGATAATAGGCTTCTCTTGGAAAATTGCATAGAGCCATAAAGACTTTGATATCACAAGCAACGAGCGACTTGCCAGTTCAAAGATGGCCTTCAAGTCTGAAGTAGTCATGGCCGAGTTGATGCTATGCAGTAACGACAGAAGCGGATTGTGATGTCTAGCTTGTGGCCTGTCTTGCAGGCTGTGGGACGTCTTGCTTGAAGCTGTCTAGGCGTGGTAGTTGCTCCCGGACAATGTGGTCGTTCGTGGTGCCATGAAGGCAGCATTTTTCTCTTTTTCTCACACAATTTTTTTGGGGCTTCCTTCCTTTCAACAGCGCAATTCAAGCTGTTAGAGAAGGCGTATTATTCAGCGCACAACCGCCACATTTCAGAGACCACAGCAGAAGATACACTAGCGTCGTCTATTGTAGTCTTGAGCATGATATAGTTAAACGTAGTTAGATAGTTAGCCATAATTTTCATCTCTGTGAGCATCGACCTAATTCACATGCCAATCTGTGGTGCAGAAGTCAAGAAGTTGTTGCTGTGTCTATAAGACTAGACTGGTATTGATCTATACATTGATATCGATATATCGGTGTTTATCGTCTGTTGCTGTCTAGCAGGTATGATGGGGAATGATAGTTGAAGTCCTCTCTTCGCTCTTAGACGAAGATTGCTAATCAGGTAAGCAGCCAGTGCACCTTGAAGCATTTATTATTTATTTAGTTGCACCACGGGACGGCTAGCAGACTAGGCCAGCCAGACCAGGGTCATTGGCCACTGGCTATCAAGCCACACTGCTGTGCTGCCTCTCAGACTGTTAGTTAGTGCTATTGTCTGCTTTTTTCCTAGCTGCTCAGCGTGCCTTAGTCTTGTTAGAGCTCTATGTACTTCCCTCGCTCGCTTTTTTTTTTTGTCTCGCTCCTCGTCTGCCTCCTCCGCCGCCGGACTTGTTCTGTCTTCCTTTTATTCATTCTTTTTTTCCCGGCCTTGTTTTTCTCTCTTTGCTCCTGCATTTCATCCCACACCCACAACCTCCATCACCATAATCAATAGAACCATCGTCTCGCCATCTCTGCTACCACAATAGCCATTGTAATATTCATCGCCATCGCATCTGCCATCTGTTGCGCTCTCGCCGTTTCGCGACGACCTTCCTTGTTCTTGATTGCAGCCGGCCTCGCCTTGCCTCGTTCTCTCTAGTCTACGCCGACCTCTCCTCGCCAGCTGCAGCCCCATCTGCCTGCGATCAATTCCCGGCTGTTTTCCACTCTGCATGTTGCTTTGAATTTAGCCAGAGTTGGTCCTCTCCATAAAGGCTTTGGACCTGCCGCAGCCGTAGCTGCTCCCCCCCCCCCCCCCCCCCNNCCCCCCCCCTCCCCAAAGGCTCCTAAGACTCCTCCGAGTCGCGCCCTGGCTCGAGCTGTAGCTGGTAGCCTTGCTGTCCATACAGAGCCTCTTTCTTCTTTGCCAACCCGCGCATCCAACAGCCTCATCACCCGTGCTGCGATCTCACAATGGTATACTTCCGCCGCTGCAATCACCGCGCCCACCTCAACATTCTCGCCATTATTGTACCGAGCATCGTCTGTTTATTGTCGCTGACTATTTCTTCGCCCTAGGTTCTCTACAAGCGGAAGCCAGTTCACGTCCCGCAGCCCTCGAAAGAGATTGGCGACGACAATGCAGAGGTTAGTGTCACTCGCCGTTCCCCTTGCCAAGCTTCGTCTCTCTCCATTGTTCTAACGCGACCCCCGAGCAACAACAGGTGTGGCATATTGCCCAGACTGGCGAAGTCTTTACCTCATATGAGGAATATTCAAAACGGTACGTCTTTTTTTTTTCTTTTTCCTCCCAGCCCTTCGTCTCCTGTCCACCACGAATATTGCTTCTACTATGTCTACTTATGTATCATCTTTGCTAACCCATCCGTTCCCTCCCCACAGAATCGACTTCTATAAGCAGGCAAGCACCACAACGTCACATCCACTCCCCTATGCAGCCCACTCTTCCTAACACTCTGCAGCGCAAGTTCATCTGCCAGATTACCGGTCAGAGCAAGCTTACATTCTTTGAAGCGCTGAAGAGCGAGGTATGCGACCATTCTCGCCGACCATATACTGCCAAACTCTTCACCATGTCCGTGTTAGATTGCTTATTCTAACCTGTTTTCGTCCTGTAGCAAGCCGGAGCAAAAGAAGTCCAGGAAGCCTTCCCCGAGTCCCTCAAAGGCCCCGTGCTACGCCGCGTTCAGTTCCAGACTATCTCTCGGATAGACCACCTTGTGGATAACATCTACGACGAGTTCAAGTCTGAGTTCTTCCCTGGTGAGATTGTCACGGCACAAATCGCCGACGGCGACAAGGTCACCGGCACCATTCGCGAGAAGATCCGTGTAGGGCCTAAACCTCGGGATGATGGCACTCTGAGCGAGCCATTCTCTCGTTACGTCGTCAGCATCGACGACAAGAACAACGACGAGGCTGTAGTCGACGGTCCTGCCGTCACCCGAGACCGGAAAGTGTTCACCAAGGCTGTGTTACGGACATTTATCAAGAACGCCGTTTCTAGAGAAGCCTGGAATGGTGCACCATGGATCGTCAAGCTAGAGTTTGCCGAAAACTACCAGATCGACTCCCGTGTCCCGCAGCACCTTCGTTACGATCACAAGCTCATGGAGCGTAAACAGATGCAGGCCGCAAAAAGATCTAACCAGTCTCTCGACTCCAATGGTCTCGCCGATATCAGCATTGTCAGCCAACGCCATAACATGGACCATGAGCCAGCACGACTTCCCGATCTGAAGCCGAAGAGCTATAAAGTACGGCCGCAACTAATCGCGAACCCTATGACTTTCCAAAGCCACCACCACAGCTACGAGCCAACATATGTCACAATTCCTCCTTCGCCTAGCAACTACATGTCTATCTCTCTACGCAACAACTCAAACCCTCCTCCATTGCGTAAGGCACACTCGCCACCACCGCCTCCGCCACCAAAATACCCCATCGACGATCTCGATGTCGGTCTAAGAGCCGGCGTCGTTCGCCCGAAACTGCGCTTCATGTGCAATGATCCTACAACCTCGACTCCAGACTCTTTATACCGCTTCTCTAGCCAACTCAAAATGCGCTCTATCGGCCCTCTACTAGAGACATGGGACACGCTCAACGTCTACTGTGAGATCTTCAAGCTTGACTCCTTCACCTTTGACGACTATGTAGAGGCTCTGTGCGTTACGTCAAAAGATGTCATGCCACAGCTAATAGAGGAGATCCATTGCAGCGTGTTGAAGATTCTCGTGAGCTCCGAAGCCGATGGTGGCAATCTTGAGTGTTCCCTCCCTGTCGAGGAAGATGATGATATTGAGGAAGAGGACGAGGAAGAGGAAGAGGATAGCACTATGCCTAGCCCAGAACCAGAACTGAAGCCCTCTGGACGTGCTACCAGAAGTAGCATGGCAAAGTTGGAAGCAGAAAGGTTGGCTGCCGAGGTAGCTGCAGCAGAAAAGGAAGCTTCATTGCCTCAAATCATTCATCGTGCCGATGAGCTACTAGAAGACTTTGACTGGATTGATAGTCTTCGCAAGCGCCAATTCCAAGCAGGCGGCTGGCAGCGCATCATTGTCGGATTGTTGTATCAGCTATCACGTAACGAGCGCAAAACTGCCATCTGCGAAGAGATTTTGTCAGAGCTAGTCCCTGCCACAGTAGAGGCGACACCTCAAACAGTAGTCGAGCACTATGCTAATCTGGATCCAAATCTGAAGGCCCAAATCCTCCAGATTCTATGTATGTTGACCACCGAGACTAAGGCAATCAGAGGATACATGGAGGACTGCAGTGAAACCATGACCCAATACCGTAAGGAGAAGATCGAATGGCAACGGCAACGCAAGCAAGCGTAAGTAGCAATTCTTCTCCAATCTCGATCCATATTGATCAATGATAAATCCAGACTAACACAATACAGTATCGAGGATCTCAAGGGTCTCAACGATCAACGCAAAGCCCTTGCCCCAGAGAACACAGCACCAGTGCCCACAGAGAATGCAGATGACTCTAAGGTGGCCGATGCCGAAGGCTCACAAGTCGACGAGGCTGACGAAGACTCCGACGAAGAACCCTCCAATCGACGCCTTTCACGTAGAGGAGGAAAAAAGGAAGAGAAGAAGAAGAAGGAAGAGCCACCTGCGCCCAAGCCACCAAAGCAGTCTAAGCAGTACATCAAACTGCTCAAGGACATCCAAAAGAAAGAAGATCAGATCAAAGAATGCGAAACCGAGATCGCCGTCATCGACAATGATCTTCGCGAAGCCGATTGCCCTCGTACTCGCGTCCTTGGTAAGGATCGATTTTGGAACAGGTATTATTGGTTCGAGCGCAACGGTATGCCCTATGGCGGTCTTCCAGACAGCTCTACGGCATCTGCAGCTTACGCCAATGGCTGTATCTGGGTTCAAGGGCCAGATGATCTCGAACGCAACGGCTACATTGATCTGCCAACTGACATGCAAAACGAGTATAAGGCTCGTTTTAACGTGACTGTGGCCGAACGCAAGGAGCGCGAAGAAGGAGAGACCCGGATTAACTCAGCCGACCAGTGGGGATACATCTGTGACCCAGATAGCCTGGATAAGCTGATTCACTATCTCGACCCCCGTGGTGTCAATGAGCTCAAGCTGCGTAAAGAGCTTGTAACCTACCGCGACAAGATCATCACCAACATGAAGAACCGCATGGCGTACCTAGGTATTCCAGAAGAGAAGGACGAAGAGAAGGAGAAGCAACCCACGACCGAGGAAACCAAGGACGCCAAACTCCCAGCTGCGATAAAAGAAGTGACCGAGGCATCTTCTCCCGCGCCGTCCGACGCCGAGCCCGTATCGAAACAGCGCAACGGTTCAAAACGCTCGACGCGGTCAAAACGGCATTCATCACCGACTGTAGATTCTTCTACTACCAAACAAGAAGACGTCGAAGAAGCAGTCAAAGAAGACAAGGAAGACACCAAGCAAGATACACCGTACGAAGCCCGTTGTCTAAAGTGGGAAAACAGTGTAGCTTTAGAGGAATTCGGACATTTGCATAGTGAGCCACCGCCGCCACCACGTCGTAAGGGAAATAACAAAAAGCGTGAAAATGCGACGGTAACGGAAGTTGAAGAACCACCGCGTAAGACTCGTAAGCGTTAAGTTTTTTTTTTCCTTTTTCCCTTTTATATAAGGTTTTTCTTTTGGGAGTCTTTATTTTTTTGGTTGCTTTTTGTTTTGTTCATTTTCTACATCTTTTTCTTGTTTCTCGGGTGGTTCAATTTCGCTCTCTTTTTTCCAATTTATCTCTTTAGTCGTATTTTCTGGCTTCAAACATATTTTTCTTATTCTTTTTATCTTCTCATCTTTTGGTCTGTTTTTCTCTGTTTTCTTAATTTTTTTTTCTTCGTATTTATCAACACACACATCTTTGGTTTTTCTTCATTCTTTCTTTAGCAAGATAAAAAGAAAAGTCAATTTTATTATTATTCATACATCCTATATTCTGTTTTTCCTACATCCTTTTTCACTCTATTCAACTATTTAAATTGTGGCAAGAAAAATAGTTGAATTATATTAAAATATACGACTAATGTAGTCTTCGTTCCAAATTAAGCGTCTTATAACGTCATCTATCCATTCCTGCCAAAAGTTGTCCAAGTAAGCATATCGTATGTACTTCATCACCTTGAGCATGTCATCATATATATCTCAAATACAACATAGCATATAAATCCGTAGGGGAAAAAAATGTTTTTTAATGGTTTTCTTTATAATTTAATAGTAGTAAAAAATGATATTTGTATATCATTAGAGTTATTCGCTGATAAAAAAGAGAGCAAGGAAATAGGAAATAAATAAAAAAGAAAGCAGACAAAAATTAACAAGCGTTGATCAAGTAGTATTCCATGAGTCAGATTCAAAATAATAAGATCGGAGTCCCCGTGATAAATCATATCTCGCAAAATAAAATCAAGACAATAAACATCAAAAGAGTTGTAAAAGGAAAAAAGGGTAAGGGAGGGGGAAAATTGTACAATGGTAGGTGGTTAGGATGAGAAAATAAGAATATAAGTATGCGCGCCAACCAAAAAAAAAATATAATAATAGCAAAAAAAAATTGAGTAACGCTGCTTTTATGAAACGGTAATAATAATATAAAAAAAGAGAGTTTGAAATAGGTGAAAAATAAAACAAAGGCCAAAAAAATAGAAACATAAGAAAATTATTCGTACTTAGTCGTTTGGTTCGTGTAAGCAGTGACAAGGCATGAAGTCAAGGTGAAGAGAGAGAAAGATGTGTTAAGGTATTTGAAGAGGAGGAGAGAGAGAATGGGTGTGTGTGTGTGTGCTCGTAAGTCGATGGTATCAGAATAAAATGAGTGTGTAAGAGTTTCCAGCCTAATAAAAGCCAGTAACTCTTGTATAAAAGAGTGTAGTTGTTCAGATTTTTTTCTTCCAAAAAGTTGCTAAGAGAATGGATGAGCGTCTAAAAAGACGCCGGGCGGCGTATCGTCTGAAAAGACGTTTGCCTGAGGAAAAAAAGAAAAATGAGTGACGGAAGTGATACATCGACAGACGAGGGCACGCCAGAGGGGGATATCAAAAAGGGAAGGGGAAAAAGTGATTTAGAGTTCATATCATAACCATAACACAATGCAAAAGTCAAAGGAGGAAGGAGGAGGAGGGGGGGGGGAAGAAGAAAGAATGTCTTCCTCAGAAAAGCTTCAAAGTATTCGTGCGATTTGCTTCACGCTGTCGCCCATTAGGGCTTAACACCCAATCAGGAATTGGCGGCGTCATAGCACGCTCTATCGACTCTCGACTGTGTTCACTATCGTCATCGTGGTCACTAGCATCGTCAACTCCGTCTTCAGCATCTTCATCATCATCGCCATTTATAGAAGCCGTAGTTATTGATAAGGCCCCGTAGCTATCCCGCAAATCTAATTCAAGTTGCGTGGAAACTTCGGGTCCAAAGTCGTCAACACTGCTTTGTCGACTCAAACTACTGCGTACTGCGGGCAATGAGCCACTGCGGATACGTTTGAGACTGCGAATGCTGACTCGGCTTGCCAAGACACGGCCGGCTTCAGGCGCTGCTAATACTATTGTACCGGGAGTCGCTAATGGCGGCGGCCCAGGAGAGTCAGAGCGGAAGAGAGGATGGATATGGGATTCGGCTGGTCTGGCAGACAATGTTCGTTGATGAGAGGGGTGGGTTTGACTACCCGGACGAGTCATGGTTGAGGACCCTTGTGTTCTACTCCGACGGCGCCCACGAGGGGCATTGTCAGGGTCAATTACAGGCGGGAGATCAAGGGTACCAGGAGACTCCGGCTCGTCTAAGTTCATAGGTGCTCGGAGTGGTATCGTAGGACTCTGAGGTATTGTCTCCAATAGACGTGAAGGAATGCCCTTCCCCTTCAAAAGTTGCGACATGACGCCAGAGGAAATAGAACCGTTGAGGTCAAGTGAAGTCATAGAAGAGGCGGCTAATGGTGAGAGCGTGAGCTCCCACGTATCGAAGCCCAAGTCTGCAGAAGGAATCACAGTGCTACTTATCGGCGTTGTAGAGCTAGAGACAATACTGACTGGAGACAGCATCAAGTTTGAATTGCTACGAGCACTGCGGTTACTTCTCAAAGACTCAACCGACACGCGCTTTGGCACCCGGCTGGAAGGCCGAGGGGCCAGAGGCGCCATCAGGTTGGCTGGAGAAGCGATTGGTGAAGTGATAGTGGCGGCAGAAGCTAGAGTGGAAATGGACAGAGCGGCGGAGGTCACACGCTCAAGATCCAGAGGTGGCGAGGTGGCTGAAGAAGGCGCGCGAGCTGAGCGCACAGTAGACGTCGGGCTCTTGTTAGAGAACGACTTGGCGTCAAAGGTCTTCTCGAAGGACTTGTCAAAGGATTTGTCCAGAGAAACAACACTATAGGCCAGTGTGCTACCATCAGTCGAGGAGACTGGCGAGCTAGTAGCGGGCATGGTGGTAGAGTAGCGAATGCTCTTGATGTTGGACATAGCTGGAGAAGGGCGCGGAGACGAGCCAGACTCGCAGTCTGAAGCACAGCTAGGGCGACGGGTAGATACATGAGCTACCAAGAAGCCAAGCTGGGCTAGGAAGGCGATGAGGGTCAGCACTGCGATGGCAGCCAGCAATGATGTAGGAGTCGCCTTCAAGATGAGTGACCCGGAGGGTAATTGGCCCAGGAAGACGACGGCAAGAACGCCAAGGGCAGCAGCGGCAGTTCCAGAGACGACAGCGGCAGCGAAGAGAGAGCTAGAAGCCCATGATGGTAGAGGCTTTGAGATGAAGTGGGATGTGCACAAGCCGGTCAAAGACAGCAGCGAGATGCCAGACACAGCAGTGCCGGCAAGGGTTACAAGATGCACAGTTGATTGAGCAGAGGTGGTCTGGGTAGCAACAAGGGCATTCAGGGCAATGGCGGCAGCAGAGGCAGCCACGGCCACTGAGCCCAGGGCTTTGGGGATCACAGGCGATATCGCCATGGTGGTCAACAGATATGTGTAAGTGTGTGGTGTACCAAGTTGGGTCGGTGTTGCGTGGTGTGGTATGGTATGATTTAGAGAGAGACAGAGGGCCCAGTAGTTTCTTCTCTTGTATCTTGTACCGGCCAGCGAAAACAAGAATCAGCCCGTATTGGTTAGAGAAGCGATAGCGGTGGTGATGAGTATAGCAAGTGTTATCTTTGTAGTATTGTCAATGAGCGTGATTCGAGATTCCGCAGATCCAGTCTAACGAGGTCCCTATAGTTTGGTGTATAAAAGAAAAACACAAAAAGAATGTATATATATATATATATATATATATAAAAAATAAAAATAAAAAAGGCGTGAAGAAACGAAAGGAACAAATGGTGAGCGTGAAGAATGAAAGTTGGGAGTACCAAGAGAGGAAAAGAAGAAGCTGGGGTAGAGGAAAGAGAGACAATGGTCGGAGATATTATATAAACGAGAGACGATGCAAGAAAGAGTGTTGGTCTTTCAGCAGAGAGAGGGAGAGTGAGCCTTTTGGTGAGGATGAAGAGAGAAAGAAGAAGAAAAAAGAGAATGAAAACAACAAGAGCTCGGATGTTGTTTGTGTTTTGATATCTGAGTATTTTGTTAGCCTATATGGAATCCACAACTGACATCCACAGTTCCTTAAATGGCATGGCAGGAACAGAACAGAATAAAAAGAATAAAAAAGAGAATAAAACGATTCTGGATGTGGATGGCGAAGATGCCTGCACCTGCAGCGAGAACAGACGGACAATAACTGCAAGTCCAGGGGTGCTTGTGAGGGTTGGGTCAGCGTACCTGATACCTGAGCGCCTGAAAAAGAAGAGCCCTCTGTTTTGTTTTGTTTTGTTTAGTTGTCTTTACTCTAGGACTGAGCTTCTTGGAGCTTCTAGCCAATAGGTAACTAAGAAGAAAAAAAGCAGGGGACTAGGGGGGCCCCTCTAGAAGTTATTCTAGCGTGAAATCCGCCGAAGAGATGGAGAATAATCCGCGAGGCGGGTTAACTTGATACTGAGAAAGCGACCTTGACTTGCTTCAAACCTGAGCTACAAGCGGTGGGTAAGGCAAGCGAGAGAGGCTTGGGAATGAAGAAGTCCAAGTCTAGATCCGTAAGCCGCGCTTTTCTTTTTGAGAAAGGAAAGGATGGCTGGCTGTCTTATCGATTCTCAAAAATCTAGAATCTAGAGCGTTGGCTTGTTGCTTGTTTAGGTTCTGGCTAGAATATCCTCACTAGGAAAGTGAGCTGCAAGAAGCCAAAGAAAAAAACAAAACAATAACAACAACAACGGCGGCGGCGGCGGCAGCAACCAGAATTAAGATATTAAACAATAAACAGTAGTAAGTAAATATAGCAAGATAGATAGATTAGCTGCTAGAGGCTGTGATCGTATGGCAGGGAGAGCCAAGCTGCAGCGTGGTGTTTTGGGATATGCAAGCTGCAGAGCAACGCAAACGTAGTGGCAGCAAAAGTGGAAGCCGAAGCGGGAAATAATGGCCGCAGATTCTGCAGGCAATAGCGAGTGCTTCGAATTCGAAACAGGTGGGTATAGAGTGATTTCTGGGAGGAGAGATACATGTAGTAAGTAGTACTAGAAGGAATAGTTCCTAGAGTGTCTACAGACTAGATTGTGTATATGTGTATGTAGTCCTGCGGCGGTGACAATATCAAGCTCCTGGGAAGACGAGCCGGGCTTAGTGATTATCCTGGGAGTTTGGAGATGATGCTGGTCGGTTTTGATATGACAAGTCGAATGTGAGACTGTGAAAGGGTTTGATGGCCGGTTAGCTGACGTCTGGGTTACGATGGTTGGATCGTGAGAAAGAAAAGAAAGGGTTTTGATTTTTTGAAAAATTTCGGTGGCGGGAAGAAAAAGAAGGAGAAATTGTAAATGGCAAGATATCAAATAAAAGACAAGAAGAAACACGAAGAAATAAAGTTTGTCTGTTCTTTCGACCAATGCTACCATAGATTTTGGCTATTGTTATAGCTAATAGTCGTGTCTCTGGTATAACCAGAAGTATTACCAGTATGTTATCTCCGCATTGACAGAATGACTTCAAGTCTATCTTTCTTTTTTTCTTTGTCGGATAAACGTGATGCTCTCTCCTTCGTTTTGTCCAATTTTGACTTCTGGTCCCAGCTTAGCGAAGCAATCTTTAAATCAGGGCGTCAGTATAAGATACGATATATGATATTGCTCGGCATTATTACGATGAAGTGCAAAGGCCAACGAGCTGCCGGAAAAGGAACAGAAACTGAAAGCCGTCTCTCTTATTTTGTTCTTCTCTTCTTTGTTTAATCTATGTTGCTTTCGTCTAAAAACGCCTGCCTGTTCAAATAATTCGAATATAACTGCGTGGTCGAGAGTGTAGAGAAAAAGAAGAAAAAAAGAAAAAGCTGGCCAATGCAACGTCAAAGAGTGCCCAAACTTTATGTGACCAGGGGTTGTCTTTTGGTGTCTTTTTCTGATTTTTGATTTTTTTTGATTTTAGGACAAGACTTTGAGTTTCTCTAGAAGGGTTCAAACTTACAAATGTGTACACAAAGTAAGGTTGTGTGCTTTGACGTCAATGAAAGATGATGGGCATTTTCTTTAGTGTTATTGTAGGATTGATTCGCGACGTGATTGCGTGGAGACTTCTGATTCTTTTCTGTTCTCAGACTTGGGCTGGAAAATCCGCAAACATGTCGGACGATCAGAGAAAGACTCGGCGAATATAAGATATTGAGTACCGTCTAGCCGGCTTTTTGATGCCTAGTTGAATAGTCACTTTATTAGCATGACTAGACGAGTATCCAAACAACCGAATAGTAAACAACAAAAACCGGATTATTGGACGGCAGATTCCTTGGCCCAAGTGCCTTTTTACTGCGTGGATTTCCTTCCTATTGTTCCTGAATTAATCATTCTTTGCTATTGGCGATGATGATGTGATGATGCTGAAAAAATGCCGATAAAATAAACAGATTTGTGGTTCTTTTTTTTTTTTTTTCTTTCTTTGTCTTGTGGGTCTCACAACTCCCACACATTGGAAATCCTTCAATGGGAATGGGTAGGAACGCGCCAGTTTTTTTTTTTTTTTTTTTTTTTTTTTTTTGCGCGCTTCAGCAAGTCATGTTTCTACCAAGGCTTAACTTTCCCTCTGAATTTTTCTGTCTAACATCTATTAGGAAAGGACAAAGAAAACAGCAAGAAAAATGTGCTATACCATATTAGGTAGTCTGTTTTGCTCGACGTTCCTAATTAGGAAGGGCATTCCCAGCCCTAGACTCAATAAATGAAACAAAACAAAATCACCCCAGGAAGATACTTACTAAGAAAATAAACTCTGGTCCAACCATTAGTCGAATAGCGGCTGAAGCACGACATGTGATGAGTCAAAGAACGGTGAGCAATCATGAGATTGTATATACTTCATGCTAACATTATATTGACTTGAATCATTGAATTCTGTGTGTTATTTTTCTCCAAATTCCATAAAGCCAGCCAGAAATTATCATCGACTTGGTGATGCCACCGTAACTGTCGCCCATACCCGAAGTCTGTGGAAATCAGATGCTAGTCTTGCTTAGTTAATCTTTATGCAAGGCCCCTGTTTAGTACGTTGACTGAGCTTCGGGCCTAAAAGCTGGTTCCAATTCCTCCCATCACATTGTAGTCAGCATCTGGAGAAATGCCGATGCTTTTTAGTTTCTGTCGATTATATCATCACTCATGTTAATGTGACAAAAGAAGAGGCTGCCAATCGAAATAAACAAACAAACATACATTACGGCATGAATGGGAAAAAAAAACACAAGCTTGGTTCAAGTCTATACATACGCTTCATTATGGCCCGGGCAGCTGTAATATTAACAGTCCAAGCTTTCCGTAATTCCGATCTCTTTCAACTGTATCTAGACAATTATGTGACACCCGTTACTCAACTACGTATCTCATGGCTTTTTTTTTTTCCTTCTTTTTTTTTTCCTCTTGGCATCTTTCGGCAATATCCAGAGTCACGCCTCATACGAGACAAAGCACAGGTACAGGCGTTGACACAAGCCCGGCAATTGGGAGCAAGAAAGTCTCGGATATATCTGTGTAAAGATTACACATATCAATAAAGGAATGCGGCGACATAAAGAACCTGGAAGCTTCATGACCTCACCGGACATATAATCCAATAACTAACTATCAGAGGGGAAAACATATACTTCTTTTAAAAACAAAAAAAAAAGTTCTGTTCTCGCCAAAGTCAACAAAATATGCAGGTCGGCCCCAGAAAAAATTGCAATAGCTCGCATGCATAATATGCAGCGAGTTGCAAGAACTGCAGCTGCCTTGTACTAGCTTCTGTTGCTATTCTTTTTATTTGGTTCCTGCATTAAATCAAGTGTCTTCAGGGTTCACGTGCCCTAAATATTGTGTACCTGCATTTTGATATGTAACACTACAGAAAGAAGCTGTAGGAAGATGAAGCAACAGCCTAAATGAACTATAACCAGTAGAGATAGATAATATAGTCTTGAAGGTTGAACCCAAAACAATGCCAAACTTAACATGTCGTATAAAAAAAAATTTAAAAAATTGTATCTCATGTCCAAAGTTTTAGTGAATTCTTTTTACATGCCACCATGAAGGATTTTCTGATTTGTATATCTTCTTCCTTGGTGTCATGAAACGCATAATTTTCACTTGTTTTCTTTTCAACGTCTCCCTGGCGATCTAGTGTTCGAAGACTTCATTGTCTAGGTGATCGGCATAATCATGTGAAACGAACTGTTAGTGACAAACATCAGAAGAAAACCATGTGTATTAGCTAAATATTCATCAATAACTACATACATAGTCAGCTAACAAAATGATAGATACTCACTAGTTGATATAACTAACATGTAAGGGATGTCTTTTTTTACTAGTTGTGAATTGAAGACTAACAAGTAAGCCATTTCGATGACCACACATATATTTTTGCAAAATAAATAAAAAAAGAACTCAAAATTTATATTCTAAATACATTTTGCCTCATTCGTCACATATATGCATCTTGATAAGCTAAGCCTCTCATGTCCAACCGCAACAGAACAAATCCTCACAAAAATGAGATATTATTCTACTAGACTTGTAACACAACTTCGGTTCCATGGAATCATCCTACAGACTCTGCCTATAACCACGAAACCCATAGAACCAAATCAAGCAAGACAAAATACATTTCTGTATCCTGAGTGACGTTGAAAAGGCGTCGTCGTGCAGATTCTCAAACACATGTTGTGGGGGCTATGAACCGTGGGAATAAGGCTGAATTTTTTTATTATTTCTTTTTCATTAGGGTTGTTTTCTTCTCAAGTTTCATAACTTGACCGCTTGTTCTATTCCAACTAATCACAAGAAAGAATCGAAGATGAAAGAAGCCTCCGGTAATCACGATTGCTGACTACTAATAGAGTGTTTGTTCGAATTTTGAAACAACTGATTCGCTTTCATCTAGACCGAGCGTAAAATAATCATTGGGTCATAAGGTTGTAGATTCAATAGGGTTATGTGGACACCGTTCAAATCTTCGTATACATGTGCATATGTGCATTTCAATTTTTTTTTTTATACAAGTTCGCTCTTTTTCGATAAGTCCATTTTTAGTACGATGAGAGAACAAACGAAGAACAAGAAACAACAGATGAAAGAGGTCCGAGCCATGAAAAAAACAAAACCCCCCGAAACTACTAAGCTAATGCCGGCTATTGTCGTTGTATACATGAAAAATCAAGATAGAAGCCTATATCGGAACGAGAAGAGAAAAAAGAAGAGTTACAATGATCTTGGTTAGCTACATTCGTATAGTAAGTACCCTTCGAAAGATAACTGGCGACGTAGACAACTTGGCCTGGGCATAGCTGAGCTATATTGACAACATTTTAATGGTATGGCTTGCATATGTACGATACATGCTGTATATACATATGCACATATATGGCTTGTATCATTAAGCTTCTTGTGTCTCCGGACTCTAATGCATTGCGTGCATATGCAGTATCAAAACCTCATGCACGCCACTGCTGAATTGAGAAGGGCACTTCACTTGAATAGACGACTCAAAAGACATACAGGTATAGTCGAATAGATATGTTCTAAGTGTTATCTTGTTCATGGGGTGATCATAAGGTGTAACGCTGGATCTAGAACAGCTTTTCATACTGGGTTCTCCTCTATTCAGCCATTTTTCGTTTATTTTTCTAGAGAAAGGTCACGATGAACTTTGATCGGCTGACTTGGCTGGCTCTACATGTCAAGTATCGTCTTCCCCTCACTCCCTTTTTTTATGGGCTGTCATGATAGGCGATAGAAGCCTCTCTTGTTTCCTTTCCCCTTTCATGCAGAAGAAGAGAGACAAAGTTCCCTTGAGATACATACATACATACGTAACTTTGGTTCCTTTTTACCTGGAAGAACATATTCATCCCTTCCTCTTCTCCAGACTCACCAGATTGTTCAGAGGGGTTGAGGACCAGGACAAAGGGAATCACAACCTGATAAACAAAACCTTAGAATACACGTGGAGAACAAGAGAAAAAGGCCAGTACAAACCAGGAGAGAAGGGGAAGGCGATCTCGTCGTTTGCCTGCCAAAATCAAGAAGACCCTACTGTCATGTTTGTGTTGTTTATTTTATGCAGAGCTAAATAGTGCAAGTAAACAATAGACCAAGCTCCTTCCCTCCATCGTGGTCGCCTTAAGCAACAATAATGCACCGCATCTAGTGACGAGATACAATAGCGCTATTTTTCATATTTTGACAATCATAAATCCCGTTTCATCTGTGCTCTTTTGGATTAATATCATTGTATACATTATTCCCTGGAATTAATGAGCGACTTTAGGCTGCATAATCCCAGTCCAAGGTCTAGCTTGGGTGGATAAGAGAAACATTGACAATAATACCAAGTCCGTAATAACAATGGCCTCAAATCTGATGATCGTGCATAAGGAGAAAGGAATGGCGGCCTTTGACATCCTGGCATCTATGTTTTTCTTTCTTTGGTTAGTTGGCTGGCTTGCCCTGGTTGCAGAGCTAGGACCATCTCCCCGGCCTCTTCTTTTTTACTTCCTCGATTCTTCGGGTCTTAGCACGCCGGCCGCTATAGTAAGAGAAGCTACCAAACGGGAAGGCTATTCTATTTTCTTTTTGTTAAGGAAGCGTCCGTGCCGAAATTGGTTGGCTTGTCAACCAACACAGGCTCTCTTTCTAGCGTCTTGTTCTTTAGGTAAAGTCTTCTTTCGGTGCCTGTGCCGTCGTTGTCCGTAGCTACCGATGTTAACGCATAAACAAAGACCGAAAGAAGAATCTTGTTTTGGTTCTCTCTGGAGAGGCACAGTATGGGAAAGAAAACCGAAAGGTCTGACATTGTAACCTGCCGAGCCACCTGAGCGCATTTACTCAGTGTTTATATTTTTCTTGTCGCTTTCCTGGTGTCAAATGCTTGGGTGACAAGCCGTCACAAAAGAGAAGGAAATAAACAAGAGGTCAAACCATTCAATGCGTTTCGAAACATTTTCGAGAGGATATTCGTGTATGATATGATTTTTTTTTTGCCGTATTGTTGCACTTAAGCTTAATATTTCAAAAATGTAGTGCTGATTGCAAGAAACAGTCTTGGTCGAAGGCGGTGAAGACAAATCACAAGCAAATGAAGCAATGGAAAGAATAAAGAAGATAGAAGATAATCGCGTCGATAAAGCAAAATGTTGAGTAAAAAAAACGCGTTCTTTCCACGTAGCTTTATATAATGGTGTCGGAAAGCGGAAGTCTGTTGTTATTCGGCCCAAAATGGACAATGGCAACCGAATATAACGATTGTAGATTCTATCACTAAGTAAACAAGATGGAAGGTAATGTCGAATTGGTTGCTTGAACACTGTACATTCTACGACTAAAACATACGCTACTGCAAGAGCTTGGATACTGTGTAATTATCTTGAAATTACTCTTTTCGTCAGGTCTCACCGGCAACGGAAAGCCGGAGCCAGAAGAGGTAGTGTGAGCTTGACTATTTCTGTCGTCTTGCCCCGTTACTCAGACGGCGATTCCATATTTGGGCTTACTTCCTATGGCCGTTCGGGGAAAATACGGCAGAAAAGCAAGAGAGATGAGAAAAAGAAGAAATAAAGACCGAGTTGGTTGGACGGATATAAACGTCGATATGCACCTCTAAATTGGCCCTCATTTCGCTATCATGCAGTATTCCTGCAGCTTGCTGTCTTCTTTGTAGTTTAATTGTTTATTGTGCACACGTAGCCTTGCATTAGTTATCATCTTCAGTAGTAGTCGTTGCAAATAATACTGTGAATAACAAGCAGAAATGTCTATACTTTGAAACGCTACAAAGAGAGCTACTCTGCCCGTATCTATATTCTCTTTGGCTCGAGGAGCTGGATAGCTGCAGACCTTGTTTGATGCAGGCTTCGATTCTATTGTTAGATGTTCAGGTGAAGCGTTGTTTCTGCAGCTTCGACCTGCAGTCAACCTGCATCATCTTTGCTTTGTTAGCTACCATCCATCTAAGCCATCGATCGATTTCTTGTTACCACGTCTTATCGGTGCTATTTTATTACTCTTGTCTTTACTTTCTTCATTTAGTTATACAACATACATATGTATGATTAATCCCTCCCCCTTTGCTCACACAAAACTATCTCAGCGTGCAGCTTATGTGGTTTCAGTTGAAGCTTCTTCCAGCCTTCTTCCTGCATATCGTCGAACATGTATGCCTCTCTTTTTTTTCTTTCTTATTAATTAATTTTATACATATATATTTCTTCTACCCCGTTTGTTGTTCTGGCAACGGCCAAGAATTGACTTTTTATTTGAAAGGAAGAGAGGAAAAAAAAAAGGGTTCTTTTCTTAGCTAATCTACTGTAGTAGCTTTTTCTAACGGCACTTGGATCAGGAAGAACTACAACGACGGGAGACAGGAGAAAGGATACAAGAAAAGATCCCGATATAGTCTTGTTCTGAAACGAACGTTACTACTCTGTCAACCTCTTTTTCTGTTCTTCTCTTTTCTATTTCTGCTTAGTTTGAGCTTTTTACATTTGAGTTGCTGTGAAAAAAGGTCTTTGACCTTCTCGGTTCTTATCTTTGTTCTCCTCCTCTCATCGTTCTCTGTTGTTGACGTTTCTGTTAGGCTTTGTAAATCACAAGGCTGGTTTGGTGAGAACAGACATCTTTGTTCTACTTTTGTATTGCTAATTTTATTTTTAGTTTCTTTTCACGATATCTTGGTTCTATTGCGCTGCAGCCTATCCAACTTGAGATGAAAAGAAAATCTGCTATAGCGGTCGATAACAAAACTTGGCCGTATCTTCTCTCTTTACTTTATGGTACAGTTCTTCTTGCCGAGGAAAAAAGGTAACCTAACCCAGCCTTTTCCCGGTGAAAGTAGCATCTTTGGTCTGTACATGTATGTCTTTATCGAACACTGGCGCTTCATTCAAAGAAAATAAAGAGAGGAAGAAGAAGCGTAAGATTACATTCAAAATTGCGGTCAGCAAATATGTGGCGCTGAGAAAAGAATGGCGAAGCTTTCGTAGTATCTTGCTCGGATACGAGGTAGTATTGTCTAGAAGAAAAAGAAGGTAAAAAAAAATAAAAATAAAAATAGACCTTTGGATGTATGAATACTGCGAAGAACTACGAGGTAGAAAGACACAGAGAAGTCATAGCAAATGTATTGAAAAAAAGTGGCGTTATCTTTATACGCTATCTTGATTTTGGTGTAAATACCAACTATCACGAGAAACAAGAAGAATCAAAGCTCGGCCATCGTCGCTGTTCTTAATTTTTGATAGCAGGACAAAAGAAGGCGATAGATATCTCTCTCAAAACTACCGATAATCTTAGCATGATTCTAAGAATAAAACAAGTTTGTATCGTCAGCCACGTAACACATCCAAACAATATGGTGCCTTATTTCTGTTTGCTTTTTGAACGCGCTTCGAGCGCAAGAACATTACGGCCTTGTCTCATCGTTTGTTAATTACAAATGTATTGTGACTGGCCACTTGTTTCAAAACTGCGAAAGAAACTTGACCTTAAACTTCACATTTGTGTTGTTGTACGGTTGGTGTCACCATACTGAGGGTTCATATCAATATCACTCACAATATATCCCTAAATTGATCTGATGGGTTAAAATAGGCTCATAGGTTCAAACGCAATAAAACCTCGTGAAACAAGTCGTTAACTATATCATAGAAAATCAAACCAATGAACTCGTAAGATACGCTGAATCTCTCCGTGAAATCTCCACTAACCACGAAGCAGATCAACAAACTCCCCGGTCTCCTTCTCGATTCTCTGCGTCGACGCCGCATAGCCCGGTTCCGCCTTGAGCGCCGCCACATATTTGACGAGCAGCGGGTAGGTATCCTCCAACGATCCCTTTTCCCACGTAGCCAGCTTGCCGCAACGAGCCAACGATGCAAACAGCGGGAAGCTGAGTAAGATGTCGGCGGCGGTTAGGTTATCGCCGGTGAGGAAGCGGCCACCGGAGGTACTGAGGTAACCCTCGAGAAGGTTGAAGTGGCGCTTCATGTTGGGCACGATGAACATGTTGACGACCCGGCCGGCTACCATGCCAGTGATGGGGCGGATAGGGAAGGGGACGGATGAGGAACCCATGCCTATGAAGTACGAGTGTTAGTGGATATGAAAACAAAGTATGCTTTTCGCCTTTCTTCATTATAGAAGTTTCTGACGTTTTGAAAAGACGGTAGGGAAGAGATGAAAAATAAACTTACGATCTAGGACCAACGACATGACAACATACGGCATCAACGAGCCTTCGGCATAATGCAAGAGATACTCATACCGTCTCCACGCCTCCGTCTCAGCAAAGATATCGCCCTCTTTACCATCCTCCCAGCGCTTCGGCACGAGCTCTCCACGACCCTGTTTCGCAGCGAAGTTACCCGCCAAGAACTGGACGATATTACCACTCTCGGCCAAAACCAAGGGCTTCTCCGTAGAAGCAGCATCGGCAGGCGATAGCTCGACTAGCGGGGACTTGCCGAGCGGGTGAATGTTGAGGAGCTCCTTGGGTGCCAGACTAGTCGTGGGATCCCGCTTGTAGACGGTTAGGTCGTAGGGAAGACGCAGTTCTTCGAGGAGCCAGAGAATACTCTGGGCACGAGACTTTTCTAGCCTGTATGGAGCGTTGGATTAGTGGCCATGGTTCTTGTATGTTCGTGATATATGGTGGGTGGATTGGATGTCCCAGGGTTAAATGTGAGGCAAAAATGATGCATGTGGCGGTGGACAAACATACCAGTGAACTTTGATCTTGGGAAGAGCCATTTTGATAGAGTTTGCAACAGATGCCATTCGAAAAGCGAGAAAAAAAGGTAAAGATAGAGGTGAATCCAGACTAAATATGACAAATGGATAGAGGATCTCCAATATCTTAAATAATGATATATTGAATCAAAAGAAGAAAGAAGGACGTTTGTGGTTCGATTGATGTTTTTTTGTCGGCTTTGGACCACTTTTTATACATGATGTTAATTCCTATGAGGTAGCTTCCTGTTTTAGTCGGGGCGTTGCATTTCCCCAACTAGGGATAACTGCATGCTGTAGATTCGTAAATTCTTTAATTGCCTGCTTGTTAGAAAGCTTTCTTTTAATGATATCTGGCAAGTTGCTCCGAAGTCCGACTTTAGGATTTTGCAATTACTTACTGTGGCAATTATAGTAGAACCTCATAGTAGATCATTGCATTGTAACTGCGTTATTTTCATAATAATATCTATTGCGTTGTCTTGATTCTATGGACTATATGTTTGACTTGATGTGTATGCATGTAAGCGCTTTGATTGAAGATATGTCTTTCTTGAGCTGTCATAATAGATTTGTCTGGAAATAAACATCACCCTACCAGTTTATCACCTTTTCGCTATCTCACTCCTTCACTTCATTTCTATAAAAGCTAAAGTCGGATAGATATGATTATCACTCACTCTTGCTTTGTCTATTTCTGGGTTGTTGATCCGAATCCCGATTGCAAATGGAAGATTTGAAGGATCCAGATGACAAAGCTGCCGAGGTAGAAATCAAGAAACTCAGATACCGTCCCGCATATATCGGATTTAGGGTTACCGATACAGTTGGAAAAAAAAAACACTGACCTTTCAACGGATGATTTGAGATCCGATTATGGGTTGAGTTAATACATAGTATCGGCTTCGCTTTATTTGTCTTTTCTTTCGTACCCAGATTGAATAGATAACAATAATGAAGTTAAGCTTGGGTATTTCGATTGATTATTATGTCTATACACTATATAATTACCAACAAACTAGTCCGTTAACTATTGCCACAGGACGAGAACCACCATTTCTAGACCAACATTTGATAGTCGTATCTCGAGTATTAGAACTAGCTTCTGGAACATTTGATACATTTCGTCTCAAACTCTTCACCCATGGCCAGAAGCGAACCTTGGGATTCTAGCTCCAAGATACTCGATCCCTCTCTCTCCCATGAGAATCTAAGTCCACCACAGTTGCTGCATATTCACCACGTTCGTCTTCGTCCTCAAGATCTGGAACACCGAGATACACCACCTCACCATCTTCGAGCATGGCTGGCCCTTCTCGGATATAGTCTGTCGACGTATCGAATCCGATATCTTCCAACTCTGATATTAGTCGAGCGTAAGCTGCTAGAACTGCTGCTGCATCGGATGACTTGAAAGACTTGTCGTTCAATGCTTCCTGAATGCGTCGACCGTAGATAATTATAGCAAGACGGAAATGCTTCATATCTTCTGTCGTCGGATCGTGGAAACCGCTGTTGGCAAGCAGACGAGCATCGTATCGTGCTTGTGCTGATAGAGTAGACAGGAACAAACCTGTCAGACGTGGGCGCTCTTCAGCAAGACGATATGCGCGGAGAAACACGCGAAGAATCATGTTCCACCATTGCTCCAAACAACGCGCATTGCCCAAATGAGTGCCCAATAGGTAAGCAAGTTGGAACTCACCAATGAGATCGGTCTCGTTTCTTAGTGACGACACCTTGTTCAAGATATATGTCGTAGAATCAAGCGCCGCCTCTGTACGCTCGATACCAAACGTGTTTGTAGTGTAGGTGTGTTCACCAGGCGTTGATAAGAAATGTAACTTGCGCTCACCATCAACGTTCTTCGACCCACCAGCTACAAGCTTGGAGTTGAGCAATTCTTCAGATGCGGTCAGGATATCACCATCGACGCCATCAGATGTATTGAAGATCCAGGGTCCAGATGTTTCTCCCAGAACACGGTTGAGTACTGCAGGTGTGATACAGGATGTCATGACGGACCATGGACCGCCAGGTAAGACAGTATAAGCTGCCTCATCATCGCCAGGTTCCATGGGCGGCTTGTTATAGTCGTAAATAGTAAACTTCTCCGTCTTTTCCTGAGCGGCTAATCTCATGTGTTCGGCCTCTTCCAGCGAAGGTTGTACAAACGTCTCATTTTCCATATCCCAGACCACAGCATGGGTTTCACACGAGCCTTGCGTGACCAAGACCACGCCAGATCTTAGGCTTTTGTCTGTCGTCGCCGATGAAAAGACAATATGTGCGCCACGGGTTAGATTTACCACACCACGGAAGTCAGCTGGTCGAAAAGACACAGAGTCGACGCCGACCAGCGCACCCTCACGGATACCTCCGACTAGCAGCGTATCGCACTCAGCCGATGGCGGCTCGGAGGATTTTCCGAGCAGAGACGAGAACATTTTTGCTGCCGACGACGGATTTAGTAGATCAGAACGGTGAGGTTGTGGCTCTGATGCTCGATAAGGGTGGTGATGTTGACGGGTAGGGCTGCCAGTCAAAAAGATACGGGGAGGGGGGTTTAGGTGTTCACGGGAATGAGATCCCGAATGCGATGGCTCAGATAAAGACGATGAGCTGATTGGTGAGTGGACACGCAAAGTTCCAAACGGGATAGATCCAATAGCTGGGATAGACGTGTGTGATGAGGATGATTCAGGTGCAGGCGAAGGCTCGGCTGGCTCTACGATAGAAGTACGTGCTTTGCGATATCGCTGGTAAACAGGAGTTTTTTTCTGCTACAATATGTTAGTTTGGGAAACACACATCGTTTTGATTATTATTTGGCAACACTATGTAGTTGCTTTGCAAAGGAACGACTTACCAGTTTGGTGTGTGTATACGTTCCAGAAAGTGAGCGATGTCGCTATCGTTTCTCCGGCATCCTGGAAGTTTATTTGAGAAACACCGGGGATTGGAATATAGGTCTCAGAGGTGAGTTTGATGATGCTAGATATTGAGCCAAGCAATGTTATCAGTATAAACTAGCAAAAGGCTATAGACTAAATGGTCGTCAATGGTGTAGTTGTACATAGAAAGACAAGAGGTGGCTACGTTTTTGCTGTTTGTTGACGGCGGTGGTGCTTGATAATTCACTGAATTCTATCTAATCAGATGAGAAACTGGAAACAAAGATACTCGCAGAATGATGGAAAATATTCGTAAAAGAGAAATATGCCAACCTAACGATGATGATCTTACTACGATTGCCCCAAACTTTTATTTACATTGGTTTCCCAATTGGTAGTCGGATACATTGATGATTTGAGATCCACAAATAACCCTACAACAAAGGGTTACAATCACGTGACTCTTGTGTGACGCAAACGGTTAAATCACCATTCGTCCATAAACAAGCTAATGCCAATCGAACTTATCTAGTAAAGGCAAAAAGACGAATGTCTAGACCAGAAACTAATGTCGATGGGATGAGCCCCCCCCCCCATGTGGAATTTCATCACATTTCCTTCTTTTCTTCTTCTTCGTTAGTAAGATTTTGTAACGTTTTGGCTCAAGTTGATCTACACCATAAGTTACTAGACAAAGTATGAACTGGATCATATACTAGATACTAAACGGCTAAAGAAAATAGTGATCAAAAGCCTTAGCTAAGAGATGATTGATACGCGATGGATGCCCTTGTAAATATTTATACGCCATCGACAATTCAACAAAGCAATCAAGAAAGGAAGTAAGACCATCGGGTAAGAACTCTATTTTCAACGTTAATGTACCAGTGATAGTATATATAATGATGGCTCAAGTTGCGAACATTCACGCATTTTAATTAGATATTTCTCATATACTCGCTATTAATCACGTGGGTTACCGGATGCGTAACTCAGGTTTAGTCTTATTCAACTTTATCAGCAAATATAATATACAGAGGCAAAAAAAAAAAGACTGTAAACAGATATGCCTGAAGTATCATTTTCCAGTATGTGCCGGTTGTCAAATAGAATATCCGTATGCAGACATGAAATTACATCATAGAATTGCCATCATAGTTGAACATATTCGAAGTACCAGCTAACGATGCAAACTGTGTTATCACTGCCTACAACCTCCCAGAACTGTATTTATTTCGGCGTTATATGTACGCCTTTATCTGAAAATAGATAGCTCTCCATTTATTTCTTAACTCTAGTAACTATATGGCTTCATAGTGTATTCCGCCACAATTATACTATCTTCATATAGTTGGAAGTGCATATTGAAACCAGGTACTCACCCATGATTTGCCATGGCTACTAAGGATACAACATCTAACTTGATACAAACCAAGGTCAACTCTTAAAGTAGGTATCAATGATAACAGAGAACACTATGAACCTCTGTACTATTTCGATGAACAGACTACAGATTTTCTACCAAGCGCTAGATCATTCATCAAGTATTTAAGACTTGGAAATTTCGAGTCTAGTGTAATATGGTATAGAATACGTTTGTATGTAGAAGTGTACCCAAGATAACTATATGATCATGGTCTGAAGTTTGCGTAATGTAAGACAATTTATGAAACGAAACAGAAAAAAAAAAGAAAAAAAAAATTGAAAGTTTGAGACTATAGTATATTTATACGGCAAACAAATGTCTTACAAATTATGTGAAACCTTTGGGCTTTTTCTACTCACATTCTTCGAAATTGAAAATTGTAGTGTAACATATTTCACTTGATAGATCTGGATATCGTGATTTTTGTGGCTCATTCCACAGACTATAAACTTCAAGACAATGTTTCTTGTGCTCAGATCAACGTTGACTAGAGAGCAAAATCTTTAATTGTATTTTATATTGTGCCATACATAGACATCATTCTAGTAAGAGAGTTTTTTTTTTTTAAATGTGATGAATGTATTGGTCGCCTCTGAGGCCATGGAGTTTAAAAATACATGAAAACAAAAAAACGAGATAGTAGAAAAGTATTCCCAAACTAACGTATCGCCAATATATCAAGACATCATTGCATGTCTTTTATCGAACCTAATCTATTCTTCAGATAATTGTATGAAATACGTAGAATCAAGTTCAAGTTCGAAAAGAATGCCAGAAAAGTGATGTAAAGAATGCCCAATCAAAACTATGGCATTTCCTGAACCAAGAATCAAACAAAACATGAAAGTAACAAAGAGCAAAGAATGTAAAAATAAATACTGTCAATATAAAGACGGTACAAGATGAAGGAATGATAGGGAAACCAGAGGAGTATAACTCGTAAAAAAAAAAATTCCCACCCAATTTAGCCAGGTATACCATGAGGCCTTTAAACCGGTGTACAATAAAAATATAACAAAAGACCAAACATACGAGATCCGCCCATCACCAAAAGTGAGAAAAAGTAAAAAGATATAACATAAAAACGAGAAATAAACGCCGGAGATCAGTGGTTGAACGCCCGTTGTATACCATCAAGATGATGTAAACAATGACAAGAGAAATAGAAAAGAGATAACCCCCCGACCGTTTTAATGCAATGCGTGAGTAGTAGTGTGAGAATGGCCGTGTCGTCGTGTAACGGGAAATAGCCGATAAAAAGATGAAAAGACAAGAGAGAAAGTAATGAGCACATCAAAGCAATGCGTGGGATGCGTGAAGGAGAACAAAAAAAAAGACAAAAGATGAAAGGTAGTAGTATCTTGATCCGATAGACAAAGGAGGTTTGTTGTGCTGTACAGATCATACCATTGACAGCCTCAGTATATCAGAAAATCGGCTCAGACATACATTTGGAGAATCTGTCTCTAGTAGTGGTGACCGCCGTGAGGACCGGCTTGGTCGGCGTGGCCGCTGGGACCAGTTCCAGAAACACCGTCGTTACCGCCGTCGTTGGCAGGCGGGAAGCTGTATGGGTAGGGCTGGTAGCTGTGGCCGCTGTTGTAGTCAGGAATGCCGTGGTGGCTGCTGGTAGCGGAAGGAGGAGGGTACGAATTTGAAACGTAACCGGAAGTAGGTGCCATCTGAGGCAGTGGCATCTGGGACAGTGGGCGCTGGGAAGCGTAAAGATCGGGAGGTGTAGAGCTACCAGCGCCGTTGGGCTGAGCGCTACCGGCCTTTCGGGCAGCTTCTTGATCGGCCTTGCGGCGGGCCTCAGACTCCTTCTTGCGAGCCTTCCAGATCTTACGAATTTCCTTGAACTCTGTAGGGACGAGTGTTAGTGCGATTTCTTCACATACAAGAAAAAAAATCATAGTCTATATGTTGACTTACCCTCGGGGGTGCGCTTAGGACCGTGGCCTTGCATGGTGACATGGGCGTTTAGGTGGTTGAGAGTGCCGTAAGCCTTCTCACACTTGTCCTCCCAGTTGCACTTGTACATGCGCTCGATCTCCTCGAAGCGGCGACGGGGGCGCTTGTGCTGAGTAGATCCAGGAATGCTCACAAAGGAGTACTGTGTGTAGTGTTAGTAGGTCAAGCTCATCGCAGCGGCTTCAACTCGCATATATCATGGAAACATACGTTACCAACGGGGCCGGAGGCGCTAGGGTGAATTCCGGGCTGGCCATGAGAGCGAGGGGCGGCAACACCAGGCTGGGCCTGGGCAAACTGCTGGGCAGAGGAGATGGCAGGTGGATAAGACGGCCACTCGCTTTGGGTGCGGTACGACGAAGGAGCATTAGGGTAGCCGTGGGTAGAGATTTCAGGCGGGTACTGGCTGGCACCGGTGGTGTAGTTGGTCTGCGGGTTGGAGTAGGCAGAGGTAGGGCCATTGTAATAGTTACCCGAAGCTGTGGTTGAGAAAGCAGTTAGCGCAATTGGTCTTGGTGGGATTTTTAGCATGTCCATCTATTTTCCTGCACGCATGTTGATGTCACACTAGCGTGTTATGTGTGTCGTTTTCTCTCTCTCTCGTCTTGTTTTTGGGTGCCAGGAGATACAGAGGCGTCAGTCGTGTTACGCCAGTCTTGATGGTGTGTGATGGTGTGATTGCTGTTGTAGTTGCTGTGAAGAAACTTACTGGCGCTGGTCTGCGAATGGCTCATAGCCATCGGCTGAGCAGGGACAGTGTATCTGGGCATGTCGGTTCCGTAGGGTGTAGTGTTGCGGCTTTGGTGGATAATGCTGGGAGCCTGCGAGCTAGCCAGGCTAGAGGGCGACGGATGAGCTACCGACTGGGTCTGGGACACAGAAGAATGGGCAGTCGGGCCAGAGGGCGATCCGTAGAGACCCGAGTAGTCGCCAGCTGGATAGGCGGTTTTGTCAGAGCGCACATTCTTGAAAGAGGGGCCGGACGCTGGAACGAAGAGCAACAAAACGAAAGGATGACAACCAAGAACAAGACGAGCGCGAGAAAAACGAGACTAGAGTATGATACTTGCACGGTTTATGTACTTACAGGGCTGGGCGGAATAGTCGTTGGGACGTTGATCCATGGTGCGAAGCGGTTGAGTGTGGACTGGCATGGTGTTAGAGTATTGTCGATACGACAAGAATGAAGATATAGCGTAGAAATAGTCTAATAAAACGATAACGCAGAAGGGAGCCCCCAAAACAAAAAGAAATAAGAAAGAAAAAAGCGGCTGTGTTGGTGTGGATGGAAGGGGGGG
>LJZU01000101.1:0-120407 GCA_001513805.1 Davidsoniella virescens
CCCTCCCCCCCCCCTTGCTACTTGATCTACTTTCTTTGCACATGGGCAGGATTACCGAATTCCACTACTATCTCACTACTATGGAAGAGAAGCTCCGGGCTCGAGTGATAGTCTAGCCATCTAGAGTTGTTGTTTTTCTGGCTGGCCAGCCGATATCTCTACACCACTACTCTGAGTTGCTCAGCTAGCAGGCTTTAGTGCTTTTACAGGGTTCTCTATCTTAGTGAACGATGGAGCTAGGACTAAGAGTTGTTGTTGTGCTAATCGGGGTTGGCTGTAATAGTAGTAATTAGTTGAAGTTGGTTAATCTACGCCCTACGGCAAAAACCATGAATTTTTTGTGTTCTGGAAGCCCTTAAAGAGTCTTGTCCCGTCACCTCCAACCTCTGAATTGTCTTTTGCTAGATTTTTATAAATCATCACGAGCCGCCACTTCATACCTCGGCCTGTTCTCAATCTTCACCTTGTTGTTTCTAGTAGCACCTTGATAATAAGCGACTTTGTTTTCTTTCTTCTCCCTTCTTCCCTTTATTTTAAGTCCGTGATACTTTTCCGCGAACCTCTGTTTTCTCTCACCATCTTTTCTAACCAAAACACCGCACCTTATCGTCACCATGGATGAAGATCAAGGTCCTTCTAACATTGCCCATCCTGAAGATCACGGCCATGACTGGTCTCCCAAGAACTTTTTCCACGGCTTCAAACGCATGTTCTTTACGAGAGAGGGCTTGATCGGCAGCTATGACTATGGCCATCTATTCCGTCCCAACCTGCCCTTCATGAAGAAGTCAGAGCACGTTGCTCCCTTCTTTGGCCTTAATGACCGCATGCCTGTCGTTCTAGCTGTCATTCTAGGCCTACAACACTCGCTAGCTATGCTGGCTGGGATTATCACCCCTCCATTGATTATGGGCGGCGCTTCAGGTGTTGCCCTCTCGGCTACAGAGCTGCAATATCTCGTGTCAACCGCCTTGATCGTATCTGGCACTCTATCTCTGATCCAAATCACCCGTTTCCGTATTCTCAAGACTCCGTACTATATCGGCACTGGTCTTCTTTCCGTTGTCGGTATCTCGTTCGCCATCATCCCCGTTGCTTCAGGGTAAATCTATATCCGGGAATTCTCACGAGTGTAGCTGATAGCTAATATCTTCTATAGTGCCTTCTCGCAAATGTACGAAAGTGGTTTCTGCCAAACTGACGCCGATGGAAACCGCCTCCCTTGCCCTGAGGCATACGGTGCTAGTAAGTGATCTCTAAATCTTGAGCATCTACAGCAACAGCAAATATACTAACACAAGCTATAGTTCTTGGAACTGCTGCCCTTTGCGCCTTGATCGAGATTGCGCTGGCGTTTGTTCCCCCAAGAGTCTTGCTTAAGGTGTTCCCTCCTATCGTCACCGGCCCTACTGTCACCTTGATTGGTGTTTCTCTGATCCAATCTGCCCTACAGAACTGGGCTGGTGGCTCTGGCTCTTGCATCAACCGTCCTGAGACCGGCTACTACTCTATGTGCCCTAACATCGATGCGCCTCACCCTCTACCTTGGGGTTCTGCTGAGTTCCTAGGCCTAGGTTTCACTGTCTTCTTGACCATCATTCTATGCGAACGTTTTGGTGCTGTAAGTATATCATCTCTCTTCTGCTTCCCTTTAGCTCCAAAAAGAAGCGGCGGGCCAAAGATCGCCACTAGTGACTTGTTTGCTTTCTAGTAGACGCTTGACCCGCTAAACAGGCCACAGCGCCGTTATGAGAATAGATTAGAAGCTAACTTTTTCTTCCCCCCCCTTGGTCTAGCCCATCATGAAAAGCACTAGCGTTATCTGCGGTCTCTTGGTCGGCTGCATTGTCGCCGCTGCCTGCAACTACTTTGACCGCAGCGGCATCGATTCGGCCCCAGCTGTCTCTTATATTTGGGTACACACATTCCCTCTATCACTATACGGCCCGCTTGTTCTGCCCTGCCTAACTGTATACATCATCTGCGCCTGTGAGGCTATCGGTGATATCACTGCCACTTGCGATGTCTCTCGTCTAGAGGTTACTGGTCTCACCTACGAGAGCCGTATCCAGGGCGGTGTTCTTGCTGACGGTATCAACGGTGTCCTGGCCGCCCTGATGACTATCACTCCTGTGACGACGTTTGCCCAGAACAACGGTGTTATTGCGCTGACTCGTTGCGCTAACCGCACCGCTGGCTATTTCTGCTGCTTCTTTCTGGTGATTATGGGTATCTTTGCCAAGTTCGCTGCTTCTCTAGTCGCTATTCCTGCTCCTGTCCTGGGTGGTATGACGACCTTTCTATTCTCCTCTGTGGCTGTCTCCGGTATCGCCATTGTCGCGCGCAGTGTCCCCTTTACTCGTCGTAACCGCTTCATCCTCACTGCTGGTTTGGCTCTAGGATATGGTGCTACGATACAGTCCGATTACTTTGACTATGTCTTCACCTATGAAGGCTCCAACCATTCTCTCAAGGGTTTCATGAACGCCATTGAGATTGTCATGGAGTCCGGCTTTGTAGTCACTGCTATCATCTGCACTGTTCTGAACCTGCTTCTTCCCGAAGAAATCGAAGAGACCCCCGCTGAGGAAGTTGTCGTCTCTACACCGTTGACTCAGGTCACTGGTGAGAAGTTCGTTCCCTCGGAGGGCAGTGCTCGTGCTGGTAGCATCGAAGACAACAAGATCTAGGTGAAATAGAGAAGGTCGAACTATCCATGGTCATTTTCCAGTATCCAGAAGCAGTATCAACGGCCAAAGAAGGCACAGAAGAAGAGAAAGAAGAAAATATTAATAACAAAATCACCCATCACATATGTTTTGCTATTTTTCACCCTTTTGTTATTTGATGATTTTTGAGCGAGTGGCAGTGGTTGCAGGTTATGTTTGAGCTTGGAAGATATTCACAGCGGATGTTTATTGTTTTGTTTCTCATGATCAGTTATTTTGTGTTGATTAGAAGTGTATTGTATATTGATAAGTTTACCCCTTCCCAAAATGTTTTTTTTGTATATAAGATAATCTCTCACTATCTCAAGCTATGATCTGATTTTGATGAAAGATGCTGCCGTTCAGCAGAAGAGCCTCAGGTTTTCCTGTCTCACCAACATCTTGGCTCGTAAATGTGAGTCTTTATTACTGTGTTCATGTTAGGGGGTATATGTTTTACACCTGCCTCTCATGTGCTTTTTTGTCTTTCCTTTTCAGTCAACACCTTACTTGTTGTTTGTGTTTCCATAACGTAATAGTTATGTGTGGATTCTGGGGTAGTTTTCATGCTTTATCATTTACTCGATTAGCTTTAAGTCAACCAGCGGGAATCCCAAGAGAATGGGAACTAATAAAGCTGGAAATGTTTTCTGCCAACTATGGTGACTTTGTCTACAGTTGATATCACATTAATAGCAATATATGCATATATATACATAAGTAGGTTCTCTTGTAACTTCGATCTTTGTAAATCCCTAGCATGATTCACTTGATAGTGAGTAGAGTAATGACTACAAGGCGTTCCTGCTGATTTTCATGCAATCAGCTCTATGTATCTGTATACTGACGTATTCACTTCCGTTTCGCTTGTATATAGATTACGGCACTTCCTACGAGGATTATCTGATCTCTCGGCTCTCTGAGAATGTATTACTCGATAGAAACTACCAATGTTGCTTATTTGACATGCAACAACATGTAACCTCGGGTCAGAGGTATGGGAGGGGCGTGTATCAATAAGAATCTCAGAGGACGAAGAGAGAAAACGACATAATATATTAGTATGTGAGGATCAAGTAGATGGGGTATGGCGAATTTGGAGAGTTATGTGAGTTGCGTTCTCGATGTTTTGCTATCAGTTCCGCATACCCGGGGCAATACGATGGAGGGGTGTCTATATATATGTTAGCAACTATATGGCAAATTGGTATGAAGAATGATCATGTTTACAATAATAATGACCTTCAGGTACAAGATTTCATCATATGCTGAGTACATATGTTACATTTCAATCTCTTTCTTTATGATAACTAGTAGTGGAAAGCTAGACGAACACAGACTATTGTAGCACATTCACTTATAAGCAATGATAGAAGGTGGTCATCGTTATCTACTATCGAGATACATTAGATTCATTCATGAGAATACAGAGACATCTCGAAAACTGAGTCCATACCGTAGCATGAAGAAGGACTCGCCAATCAACGACTACCAAAGCCTTTTCTTCATCGGCCACCTCCGATGGCAAGGGTCTCTAATGAGGATTTCACAAGCTAACGCTATATGTATAGCCCACACAAATATGTGTATAACCCAAAACAACACGGAATCACCATCCTTCATTCGTACACGCCTAGATATTGATATCGTCGTCTCTGGTGTATAAAGATAGCGGAAATCTATAATTGAGTATAGACAATGAATGGTTTGATTAAAGGCAATGGTTCCCCTTATCTATCTATGAGTATCTGAACACATAAGGTACCTGAATCTATAAAATAACTAATTGATAAGACACGGAATGCTCAACTTACAACCTATAACTTGATGAGTTGTAAATTATAATTGCTATATATACATACTACTTCTATAGTACTTCGTTCACTTATTCGTCAACTTATAACCTCTTTATCAATAGTTTCAATACATATAAACGGAACTACCTGGACAGTTCACCTGAACTTTATTTAAGTCAATTATTTTCTCTGAAGAGTAGGGTTCTCTTAGGGTATGACACTTGATTCTTCAATCGATAAGCCCCACTAAAAAGTTTCTCGCTGTGTTTTTTGCAGCAATAGCTTTAGGAGAAAAATGCACCAAACAAATAGAAGAAGCCAAAAGAGAAGGAGTCTTGATCTTTTGAGCTTCAACGTGAATCTCCATGTCTTTTCTATCTCTAAGACATCTTGATTATCCGGCTCAAAATACGTCAGAGACCGAGGTTTTAACATCTTCTCAACCTGATCATTTGATTTTTCTGTTCTTTTTTGTCTGTGACAGCGTTACATTTTTCCTTCCATTTAAGCAGCCATTGCTTTATTGGACGTAATCATCACCTTATTTTCCTGTTCTAAAAGAAAACAAAACGCGTCTTGAATCATTGCAATTGCTGAGTTTATTGTAGACATTATTTTTATCCATTTTTTTTTTCTCAGTGTACCATAACTACCTCGACATTTGGCTTCTCGAATCCATATACATAGCAAATCGACAACCGGACGATCAATCGAAAAAACAATAACACAAAGAGAGAAAAAAAAGCAAACATTATTCTTGTTCGATACATCATGTTTGAAAGCACATGTTCTCTGCCGACTTCGTCGGATCTTTTCTGCCTGGTCCTGCACCCTACTAAGCCATTGCTTACAGTTGGCTTAGCTAGCGGACATGTCGAGACCTTTGACCTGCCAGCGCCGGCATCCCTTGCCTCTACCGACTCTACCGGCAAGGCCAAGAAGACCTCAACTTTCATCCGTTCGGTGTGGCGCACGAAGCGTCACAAAGGTAGTTGCCGTGCCTTGGCCTACCAAGCTGACGGCACACGTCTATTCTCTGTCGGTACAGACCGACTAATAAAGGGATTTGATCCGGAAACCGGCCGGGTCTCTGTCAAGTTCGGTATACGCAACAGCGAAGCCGGTCCCAAGGACGACGTATCGACGCTGCTAGTTCTGAACCCGACGACGATAGTAGCCGGCTTGGATTCTGCATGGGTCCAACTATACGATATCGAGAACCCGGAGAAGAAACTAGAGAGTCTACAGCCTCACGGTGACTTCGTTACAGCCATGGCGGCACTACCGCCTTCGGAAACTAGCACTAGCGGTGTCCCTAAACAGTGGGCGTCGACGGGCCAAATGACGGTTTCTATCTCAGATATGCGAAAGGGTGTGTTCGACGAGTCGGCCGAACAAGATGAGATGCTGATTAGCATGTGCTACGTACCCACGATGCGGGCCCGCAAAGGTCGTAAGAGCCTTGGTGTCATCGTCACTGGTAGCGACAACGGCATGTTAAAGATATGGGATCCGGCCAACTTGGAAAAGCCTGTACACAAAGTCAAAGTATTCGAGGGCGAGTCTCTAGAGTGCATGGTATTGCTACCTCAAGAGTTGGGCCTGGGTGATAAAGTGGCGTGTGGCTTCGGTGATGGTGTCATCCGTATGGTCGATCTACGGTCGAGAAAGGTCGTGGAGGAAATGACCATGTCACATGATGCGCTAGAGGGCGAACCGGTCGTTGCTTTGGCTGTCGATTGCTATGGGCGGTTGATTAGCGGTGGCGGCCATATCGTCAAGGTATGGGAAGAACTTTCCGAACTCCAGGGCAAGAAGGAAAACGAAGAAGAGGAAGACGATAGTGAAGAGGAGGCAGAAAGTGAGGAGGAGAATGATGATGAGGATGAGGATGAAGATAAGAAGCCCAAGTCTAATGGTAAGCGGCCACGCTCGGAAGAAGATCATGACGACGATGAGGAGGAAGAAGACGAAGATGATTCAGAGAATGATTTAGACGCGGACAGCGTGTATTCAAAGAAACTTGAGCAAAAAGAAGCTGCAAAGAAGCGCAAACTTGGCCCAATGGGTGCTCACGGTATTCTTAAATTTGATGGTCTCGACTAAGCCTCGACTACATAAGGGAAACAAAAACAAAAGAAGATAATCCAAATGTTCTTGTAGTTTAAATCTAAGATAACATGTACATCAAATTCTCTATTTACTTTCTGAACTCCAAAGTATCTGACAGGATGATTGGTAAGTGTTCTTTAACATGAGAGATCATAAACTCTATTCAAAAGAATGCAATGAGACTCGAGTCATCTTGAAAAGGTGATGACGAATACTATAAAACGAAATGAACAAATTTTCTTTGTTTGAAAACCTCTCCTCTGATATCTAATGATCCTGTAGACTGTAAAAAACCCAGTCATCGTGGAGTATATAAAATATACTAGCCAAGACATAACAAAGATAAAGCAAAAAAGTAGAAGAAATAGAGAAAAAAAGAATCAAACAAGATAGAAATATAAAACAATACAAAGTAACTAGTCGCACTGATAATATACTCCGTTTGGTACGCCGCCGCCATTTGAGAAAAGAAAGAAAACACTATGAAAGAAGTAGTAAGAAAAGATGTAGAGGCAAGATATGAAGATAATCGAAAGAAGTTGAACCGAAAAAGGAAACAAAAAAGAAACGTCGAACCCAAGGTTGAATGGGTGGACTATCGTGCTAACATGCGAATATTGTCGATAAAGCCTTCGATAAGGTCCGGATAGTTGTGCGGCTGTTGAGTAGAAATGCGACGGCCTTGCTCGATGATACTCTGTCCGGAAAGCTCAAGCTCAAGCTCGTGGGTTCGTCGTTGAGGATGTCCAGGCTATATTAATTTTTTTTTGTCAGTGGACGTGAGTCTTGGAGAGAGATGCTCATAAAAACAACTAACCTGAGTTGTTGTGACCTGAGTGAGATCGACTTGGTATGGCCCCTGAGAGTAGCTCATGCGGTCTTTGGCCCGTTGCATAGTCTCGTTGGCGTTGGCTGGGACATTCTGTAGCTCCTCGAGAGTACCGTCCCAGTTCAATTCGACATTTATGCTGATACGGCAGTCCAGAGGCCCGTTGGGAAAGTATAACGACCGGTTACCGATACGAATCTTGATAATCTTGGCAAGAACCTTGGTCGGGTCGTTGAGATCAAATGTGACACGAACCCGGCGTTCACGTTGATCATTCACAAGTAACTTGACGGGATCTGGAAGCTTGGCAATTAAAGCTTCAGAAAGCTCATAGTTGCGATCGATATGACGATGATGCTTGTAGTCGATTGGTACTCTTGAACCGGTACTGGACGGTGTTCTGGCTTTGAGGGTGATATCGTTTAGAAACTTGTTGTAGTTTTGGTGTTGTATCTGAAAGATGTTATGTTAGCATCGATGATTATTTGATATGCCATGCTGAATACCCATGGAAAGATATGGCTAGACTTACTTCGTTCATTTCACTACGGAATTGAATATTTTTGTTTTCGTGAAGCAAGCACTCGGTGGCCACCATAGGCTCAACTCTGATCCCTGAGCTCTTGTCTACGAGGACGCCTAGCTTGGCTTCAACTTCGAATGTACCGCAAAGATTGACGGCTTCCTGGTACTGACTGTGCTGGATGACTTCGTCAAAAATCCAGTTAGCTACAGCACGTGGCAGGTCTCCAAGAGGCTTGCTGCCCGTCATACATGGCTCCCAAGGACCGAGAAAATTGGGCGCACCAGGGGCTGGCTGAGGAGCGCCATTTGCAATAGCCTGTGGCGGTGGTCGGGAGACGGTAGGGCTATAGTAAGAATTTCGAAAGTTTTCTGGCGATGTATGGCGAACATTGGCGGCAGCACCGGAGCCACCCAATGACGCGGCGGTACTTGATGCGGGCTTGTGGTGTTTTCGTAGTTGGAAATTGACATGTCGTAGCGCAGAATCCTTTTTATTTTGAATGGACCGAGCCCATACTGGTAGTGTGTTATGGCGGGTCTTGCACTTCTTGGCTACTACGGGCGACGAAGCGGTAGATGAAGATTCGCGGGCGGATTTTCGAGGGTTGGTGCCATTGGCGACGAAATTCCGGTCAGGCGCGGGCTTCATATCGCGCCGTTTGAAGGTATTAACATCCATCATGCTGTCGTCGTCGCCTTTGCGTTTGGCAGGCGTTACCGCGTTTTCGGTGATAGGAGGTTTAGAAGAGGTGGATGTTGGTGGTGGCTGCGACGTGGAATATTCTTCTAGGGCTTTAGAAACGGTAGCACTAGGAGGAGTAGCGGTAGCGGCAGTAGTTACAGCAGCACTAGAAGTAACACTTGTAGTAGGACGTTGGCTTTCTGTGCTTGGAGGGCCGTTGTTGGCCGCTGCTGAGGCAGGAAGAGGTAGAGGTAGGGGGAGAGAAGATGCTCCCGGGGTTTGGGATTTGTTTGCAGGGTTAGTTTGAGTAGGCGACTGACCCTGAGCAGGCTCCTCTTTGTCTTTGGCACTAAAGTTTTTGTATGACTTCTTGGGGCTAGACTCGGGGGCAAAAGCAATTTCTTTTGTAGAGCCTTTGTCTCTGTCCCTGTGGCGATTTTCACTGTTACTATTCTGTCGTTCCCTATCGTTGCCGTTGCTATTGTTCGTCGTAGCAGTAGCAGAAGCTGCCGCAGTATTAGCAGCAGTAGCAACAGCAGAATTGGCGGTTTGAGAGTGTGAACGGCGGTGAGATGTTACATGTGGGTCAGAAGGTATCGTGGGATCAAAGCCCCCCTGGGGTTGGGTAGAAGACGCAGGTGGTTGATGGAGCTGTTGCTCCGGCGGGACTTGACTGGCTGCTTGGTTATGGAAGCGATTTTGCGGCTTATTTTGGACCTGTTGTAGTGGAGCAGTTGGCGGTTGCTGGGGTGGCACAGGGTGGTGTTTTGACAGAGATTCTCGTGGGACTTGAGAATGCGGAAACTTGGTAGGCGAGCCTTGTTGTCGAGGCAAAACAGGCAACTGGGGCGTTGATTGCTGTTGCTGTTGAGGTAGTGATTGGTGATGTTGCTGTTGCTGCTGTGGTAGTGGTGACTGATTCCTTAACAGTTGCTGCTGTTGTTGTATGTGATAGTGTCGTTGTTGCTGCTGCTGCTGCATTAGAATATGTTGTTGTTGCTGCTGCTGCTGCTGCTGCTGCAGGTCTTGTTGGTGTTGTAATGATTTGACCGTCTCTGGATTTGGTGGCTGCTGTTGGTGTCGCAGTGAGTGCTTCGCCTGCTGTTGCTGCACTTTGTGTTGCTGTTGCTGCAGTATCTGCTGATGAGGTTCAGTAGGCGATGGAACCGCATATCCGGGACCAGGCCCGACAGCCCCTGATGCAGTTACGGGGGCGGATGCAGAACCGCCTGGTGACATGCGGTTGGCATAGGGATTGTTTGACGGTTGCGCAAACGAAGCGGAGCGAGGGTCCTGAGGCGGATTAGGCGTAGGGTGGCCTGCAGTAGGCTGCGATAGAGAGCGGCCTGGGTAGTTACTAGGAGGCAGCTGATTTGGTGTAGTCACGGGACTCGCATGCGGAGGGAAGCCATAGTGTTGCGGGGCATGCTGACTATGTGCTGAAGTTGGCGTTCCAGACTGTGAGTGGGTGGATTGCGAGCGATTGTGCCCGGGATGTGTGGAGTGAGACGCGTATGGTGATGACATTTGACCAGGAGGACCACCGTTGAGACCGTTAGGACCATTAGGACCCTTGGTCGCTTGAGGTGCCATTGGGATTACCGGCGAACGCTGCATATATGGAGTTGCATGACCAGGAATTGCGAGAGGCGGGCCTGGAGGCTGATTGGGATAGCCGCCCTGACGTGGATATCCTGATGGAGGTTGTTGTTGTTGTTGTTGTTGTTGTTGTTGTTGCTGCTGCTGCAAGTGCTGTTGTTGCGCTTGCGGTGGTTGCTGCTGAAGTGGCTGATGGTGTGGTGGTGGATGTTGTTGTTGATGTTGAGGGTGATGCTGGACATAATGACCTGGCGGTGGCTGACTTCCAGGCGGACCTTGAGCCGGGAAGTAACCTTCTTGCGGCGATGATGTAGTAGGACCGGTGCGGTATTGGTGGCCCTGAGGCGGAGGAGCTCGAGGATCGTGCGGAGGCTGAGTGCCGGGATGGACTTGGTGGCCTTGACCAGGACGCTGGTTGTATGGCGAAGGCGGATATTGCTGCTGTTGCTGCTGCTGAGGCGCATATGGTGGCTGGGATCGTGGAGGATATTCCTGTGGATGAATATTCCCACCAGGTGAAGCACGTGGGCCGGCATACTCAGGATAGTACGGCTGTTTGGCATGCGAAGGCGTAGACGGAGTTTGAGGTTGATTGTACGACTGGCCGGGACGAGCAATGGGCCCAGCATGAGTGTCGACGGGTGGGGGGCGCTGCGAGGCATCGGGCATATGCGGATGTTGCGGCCGTTGTTGTTGCTGCGGTTGTTGTTGTTGTGGATGTGATAGCGGCTTTTGCTGAGCTGACTGACGACCGGCAGCGCGATCTCCAGCATTGTCGTTGAGTATACCGCGAATATCCATGTTAACGAGGGCTTTAGGTTGAGATTGAAGAAAACTATTGCGAACGCTCAAGTCATGCTGCAGCGGGTGTGATATAGTGTAATAGACTAGGCTGGGCTATCGCGTTTCGGAATAGAGATGTAAGAGAAGGCCACGGAGTGAGGATCGTGATGGCGTCAATATGTGAATTATATGCGTCTGTATGACTGCAATGGATCGCGGCGGGGGATTTGACGCGAAAAAAGAGGATGCGATGCGCGATTTGACAGCGAATGATCGCGACAATAGAGCGTTATAAAGAGGGTTGAGAGTTGAGTCGATGATAGCTGGGAAGCAGAAGTAATTGCCGATGACGATGGAAGATAATTGAATTGTGGCCGATCAGCCTTGTCGGTCGGTATCAAATTTTTTTTGGGGGGCCGTTCTTAGGTTGGAGTTGTCGATCTTTGCCCTTTGGCTGGGCGTGGGTGGACGAGAACAAATTAACAAATTATAACGCGCCAGCCCGCAATTGCAAGTGTGGTGGCTAGAGGGAGTCAAACGCCGTCGCAAAGCACAAAGATACAGGCGATAGACAGCACAAGGGCCTACAGATGCCGGCGTAGATGGCACGCTAAATAGGTGGATGGCTAGGCTGGGAAGCGACGTACTCGGGCTTGATCCGGTGCAGAGACGACCTGATTGTCTATCGTAATCGCAAAGCTAGGCAGGTGGACAGTGCTAAAGTCGGCACAATAGCAAACAGACCAGGCAGCAATGAACTGTCGACTAATTCTAGTTGTAGCCCACTGAGCGTACTGTTGGCTTGAGGGTTTGTGGCGGTTAGTCTAGACGAAGCAGAAACACATGTATGTACATAAATGAGTTTGTAAACAAACATGCAAACACGTAGTGACAGCAATTGGCCAGATTTTCAGCGGCGACTGCGCTCATAAGTCGCGATATATGGTATGGTAGTAGCGATAATCGTGGTGGTGTATGACGATAGAGATGGCAGTGTTGCTTTTTGTGTAGAGAAAAAAAAAGGATAGCGACAGGCGTTATTGGGCACCGGATTGGTGAAATTAGTGGCCAAAGGGTGCTAAGGGCGATAGACTAGATATATACTGATAAAGAACAGAACAAAGTGACAACGGGGCGCAAGGGAGCTGATCAATACTACTGAGCTAAATCAAGCTACTAACGTATGAAGCAGCTAATGCGACAGAGGGTTGAGAAAATGGCAGCTCAGGTTTTACTATCTCTTTTTGTTTCTTGTTTTTCTTGATCTTCTTGGTGGTGTTCACTTGCATGGGGTCAGACTTGAGTACGCCTGTCACCAAATTGTGCCAGTGCGTCCTTGCGCCAACTTGGGTATTGCTTGTGTGCCTAGTTTTACAGATATACATCTCTATTTTAGTATGTGCTTTGGGACTGTCTTTGGTTAGGCTGGGTCTAGCGTAGCTAGCCTAATATCATAGCATATTATAGCGCCCTCAACCCACTGTTACTTCCATGCAGCCAAAGCTTCTCGATTGCATCCCCTTCAGTTTCTTCTCATCCTTATCCATGCCGGATGACTGCAGATTTTGTTGGTTTACAAATGAGCTGGCACTCTTCTGATTTGCGTGAATAAGAGCCAGCCTCCTGCACGTCGCCTGGCTAGGGCCAGCCCGCTAGTTTTTCTGTTCGTTTTTGTCGTTTTCTTATGATAGACTAAATGCGCCCGCTACTACTATCGGCATTATACAGTACATAATATATGCATGTAATGAAAGCCAGCTAGTCATAGAAGGGTACCGTATAAGAGTGCGCTATCGGTACGTACAGATATACAGCACATACGACAGGGCCGCCTGCCTTCAGGCAAAGCTAGTCAAGGCAGTTCGTCCATCCCACCGCAACATAAATGCATATGCACATGCAGATAGGCACTGAGATATGCACCCATTCAAGCCCCTTGCTTCATCATCCTCTTCCTCTTATTTACCAATTTGTGGATGGCTGATGAGGATGAATCATATCTGTATGTAATTGTACAGATACAGACATAGCTATATGTACTGGCCAGTAGTATCAACAACAACACAGTGCTATGCAACAGAAAGAGATTGTTGGACAAGTCAACAGCCTGACCACATAGATACAGATGCAATTGAGCTATCGTATATACATAGATATCTATATACGTTATACCGGCCAATTCCCGCATACTATCTACGCCATGGCCGTCAGCATTCGCGATATCTTCCATGTGATATCAACCACTATAGTACACAAGTTTTCGAGCGTCACATTTCTAGCTCCTAGCTCCGTTGTGCTGTTGCCTCTAGGCGCATATGTACGCCGTTTTGTACTATGTGTAGTGCCGTTCAACTGCGTTTATGGAATAGCGTTGAAGAGCACAGCATTGTAAATGTTAGCCTTCTACTTCAGGCCACACTACAATAAACAGAAACCCTCAAAAAGTCGTGCCTTGTTCTTGCTGACTCAGCTACTCTCTTAGGCCAATAGTGGGGCCCCCCTAGTCGTGCTTTCTGCTTTCTGCTTTCGTAGCTCTTGCCATTGCTCCATTGCTAGGCACGCTCTGCCTGACGTGGACCTTGCATCTTGACTTGGATTGAGCTCTAGATTTGCCTGCATAGAATCTTGACCTTCCCTTCCCATTTTAATCCAGGCTGTCTACAACCAACAACACAATATCACGACTTTTGCAGCAAACCATCCGCGTCTTTTTGCACCAGACGCCATCTCAACATATCTTTTTCGCATCTTTTGTGGCTTGGCTTTGCATTCACCGCCTGGCACGACATCATCTCGTGTTCAAGCATTGCAATTCTACTGCCTCTTGTTGTGCCATTTGTTATCGCCATTCCCGCTACCATTGCCTTGATAATAATCAACACCATCAAATCCAGTCTGTCTCGGAGCCTCTTTTCTCCAGACTTCCTTTTCCCAGCCGTATACCGACCATCCAGCTTCCACCTCAGATCAATACATCACGATGCTCGCTTCCCGTCCCGTATCATCTTCTGCCAAGGGCATCCTAGGCTTCCTTCATGATGAGGAACCTGATCTAAGAGTTTTTGCTCTGCAGACTCTCAATGACGACATCAACACCGTCTGGACGGAAGTTGCTGGCGCCGTCGATCAAATGTATGTTTGATTTATAACCCATACTTATCCTCACACATAGGCTTATTCTTGCCATGACTTGAGTCTATACATATGATAACCCAAGCACAAATTCGTCCACCAACTGCTCATCAAACTAACATCATCGCCCACCGTTTTCTTTCTTTCATAGTGAAACCCTCTACGAAGATGAATCCTTCCCCAACCGCAAGCTAGCTGCCCTTGTTCTGGCCAAGGTGTACTACCATCTGCAAGCCTACTCCCAAAGCATGGCGTTTGCCCTATCTGCCGGCGAGCTTTTCAACCTGGATTCTCCCAACGAGTTCGAAGAGACCATGATCTCCAAGTGCATTGACCTCTGGATCATCATCTCTATTCAAGAGCACGACAATTCCACCATGAGTACCAAGTCTGACAAGCCATCAGCTGCTTTTGCCTCCAATGATAACCTCACGTCCCCCACGACTCCGTTTTCTCACACTAGTCTCCCATCAAAGTCACTACTTGCCAGGTCCTCGCCTAATGAGTCCCTTCTTGAGAGCTTGCACTATATCGAAACCGGTACTGATGGTGCACTATCCGCCTTTAGCCTGCCTAACAATAGCACCAGAGAGCTCCTTCAGAATGTTATTGAGCGCCTATTTGAGGTCTGCCTTAAGCAAGGCAAGTACCACCAGGTCATCGGTATTGCTATGGAGGCCAGACGTCTAGATGTACTTCGCAGCGTCATCAAGCGTGCTAGATCTGACGATACCACCACCAAGGGCAAGTCCGCGTCCGAGATTTCCTGCGCCGAGGAACTTATTGAGTATGCTTTGGGCCTTTGCCTAGATGTTGTCCAAGAGCGCAGCCTCCGCACTGAACTTCTTCGCCTCATCCTAGACCTACTCAATGAGGTTCCATCCCCAGACTTTTTTGCCATTGCCAAATGTGTCGTGTATCTCAATGCCGACGATGAAGCTACCATGATGCTCCGTCATCTAGTGCAAAAGGAGGATCGGGAAGCCACCGCAAATGCCTACCAAATCGCATTCGATCTATACGACAACAGCACTCAAGAATTCCTCGGAAAGGTGTTGAAGGCTTTGCCTTCTGGCAAACCGAAGAAGGTCAAGGCTGAGACTGATGCAATCGAGACCGACGCCCTTCTCGAGAATAACACCAAGACTGAACAAGACGAGGAAGAGGTTCCCGAAGCCCAAGCTAAGGTTTACCGCAACATCCACTCGATTCTTGACGGTACCAAGACAATCAAACTCAACCTTGAGTTCCTATACCGCAACAACAAGGCCGATACGAACATCCTCAACAAGGTCCGCGATAGTCTCGAGAGCCGCAACTCCATCTTCCATACTGCCATGACTTTCTGCAATGCCTTCATGAACCACGGTACTACGAACGATAAGTTTTTCCGCGACAACCTTGATTGGCTTGGCAAGGCTGTCAACTGGAGCAAGTTTTCCGCCACTGCTGCCCTAGGTGTTATTCATCGTGGTAACATCTTACAATCCCGTAAGCTGCTGGAGCCTTACCTACCTCGTGGCGCCCAAAATGGTTCTATCTACAGCCAAGGTGGCGCCCTATATGCATATGGTCTGATCCATGCCAACCACGGTGCTAGTGCGTTGGAGTACCTCAAGACTCAATTCTCTGAAACCGAAGAGGAAATTATCCAGCACGGTGGTGCCCTGGGTCTTGGTATTGCTGGAATGGCTACTGGCTCCGAGGAGATTCTAGAAAAACTCAAGGGTGTCCTGTATGCTGACTCTGCCTTAAATGGTGAAGCCGTTGGTTTGGCTATGGGTCTTATCATGCTTGGCACTGGCAACGAGCGTGCCCTGGAGGATATGATTGCGTACTCGCATGAAACCAGCCATGAAAAGACCATCCGTGGTCTTGCTCTAGGTATGGCCATGATCATGTTTGGTCGCCAAGAAGCCGCCGATGCCGTTATTGAGAGTCTACTCTCCGATGCGGATCCTACCCTACGTTATGGTGGTATCCTAACTGTAGCCCTTGCGTACTGTGGCACTGGCAGCAACAAGGCTGTTCGCAAGCTTCTCCACTCTGCTGTTAGTGATGTCAGCGATGATGTTCGTCGTGTAGCCGTCATGAGCTTGGGTTTCATCTTGTTCCGCAAGCCTAGCAGTGTCCCCCGCATGGTCGAGCTTCTCTCAGAGTCATACAACCCCCATGTCCGCTATGGCTCTGCCATGGCCCTTGGTATCAGCTGTGCCGGCACTGGCCTCGATGAAGCCATCGATCTTCTCGAGCCTATGATCAAGGACCCGTCAGACTTTGTTCGCCAAGGTGCTCTAATCTCGCTTTCCATGATCCTCGTGCAGCAAAACGAGACCATGAACCCCAAGGCTGCCTCCATTCGCAAGATACTCAAGAAGGTTGTCAGTGACCGTCATGAGGATGCCATGACCAAGTTTGGTGCTGCTCTTGCCTTAGGTATCATCGATGCCGGTGGACGCAATTGCACCATTGGTCTACAGACCCAGACTGGAAACCTCAACATGGCCGGTATAGTTGGTATGGCTGTATTCACGCAGTACTGGTACTGGTTTCCTTTCACCCACTTCCTATCTCTAAGCTTCTCGCCCACTTCCATCATTGGTCTTGACCAGGACTTGGAAATTCCATCATTCAAGTTCCATTGCTCTACTCGCCCTAGTCTATTTGACTACCCTCCTGAACAGGAGGTTAAGGCCGAAGAAGGTCCTGCTCTAGTTGCCACTGCAATCCTTTCAACCACTGCACAGGCCAAGCGTCGGGCTCAGAAGAAGGAGAAGGCTCAACGTCGTGAGTCTATGGATATCGATTCTGCCCCTGCAGTCAAGATCCCCGCTACTGAGGATAAGATGGATGTCGATGAAGAGAAAGAGAAGAAGGGTGACGCTAGTGTGGCTGTTGAAGCTGGTGATGAGGTCAAGGTGGAAAAGAAGGAGTCTGGCGTCGCTTCCACAGATGTCAAGAAGAGAGTTGAGAAGGAAAAGGCCGGCTTTGACCTAGAAAACATGTCTCGTGTCCTTCCTAGTCAACTGAAGTACATCAGCTTCCCCGCCGGTCGGTACCAGCCCGTCAAGAAGCCTACAGGTGGACCCATGCTCCTTGTCGATACCACTCCTAGTGAAGCCAAGAATCTACTGGAGGAGAAGCTCAAGAAGGTAGCCACCGAGAAGGCTCCTGTTGCAGGTGCTCCCACTGGAAGAAGTGGTCGCTCGGGACGCTCTAGCCGCGGTCCCGCCCCTTCTCTACCCCAGAACACAGATTCTCTTCGAGAACTCCAAGAACTATTGCGCCAATCTCACTCCAACGCTGGTGGTCGAGTCCTGGCGCCTCCAGAAACTCCCCAGGTGCAACTCGTTCTTGCTGATAACAGTGACAGCGAGGAAGCTCCTTGCCCGGAACCCTTTGACTACTTCACGGACAACGAGAACGATAACGACGAAACCGAGAACGACAATGAGGATGACGAGGACTGATTTGATTAGTGTAATAACGGAATATGTTTTTATTATCTTTTTTTTCTATCTTTCAAATAACGAAAGAACTACTTTTATCAGCTAGAAGTAAAAGTTGCATAACGTAGGCATAGTAGTAATTATCAACCAATCCATATATACTTTGGCAAAGCGAGATAAGTGATTTAAGAAGAACAAATGTATTGATTGAATATTTAATAAAGTAAAGAAAGTATTGCATTCTAGGGTGCTGTGTCCGGTCTTGAATGAAGTCATTATCATCAGGGAATCTGTGGAGGTTGTTCTAGGTTAAGGTCTATATATACTGAACATGATTATGTTGTTTTAAGATGAAGATGAAGATGTGGGCTTGGGGATACAACGTTCACAGGCCCGTACACGATGCCATGCAGTAGCCAGATTTCCACGTGTATTGTAAATGGAGGCTTGTGATTGAGGTTGCGTATTGTATGCTTCGTCGGTAGCTTTAACGACAATATCTGGCGAGCACAAGAACGAAATGTCGTCGTCAGCTTTGTTATCACCATTGCCTTGTGAGATAGCTGTGGCATGGGCGATATTGTTGGATGGCTCTATCGACGATGCTGGTGTGACATCTACGGTACCGGAAAGCACCCAGCGTTTCCACGCCCAAGTCCGGCCACTTCCACCGGGGTTGTGCTTGGTATTGTTGCAGCTGTCGTCATCGGCAAGATGGGCTTGGGCCCACGTCTTGCCACCATCTAAGCTCACGTCGACACGGGTGATGGCACGACCACCACCGGAATATGCGTAGCCCTTGACGTTGACGGCACGTCTAGTAGGCTCTCCGACATCAGCTGAGCTGAGAACAGCAGAAGTAATGGCACTAGTCACGGGCATCTCTTGGATAGATGGAGCGTCGTCCCAGTCGACTTTCTTGTGGGCCAGGTTGGGGCCGAAGCTTTTATAGTCCTTACGTTGCCACTGCGACGTACTTTCCTCGTCAGAGAGAGTGATTTTGCTAAGCCATTTGACTGAGCGAGCAGCTACGTGGCCGGGCACGAGGGCGCGCAGAGGGGCCCCGTGGTCACGCGGCAATGGCTCGCCGTTCATTTCGTAGGCTAGCAGGACGTCTCCGCGGGGATCTAGGGCAACGCTCAGTGGAATCGAGGCAGCGTATGCTTCGAGAGCTGCAAAGTGGATATGTTTGGCGTCTTCGGGTGCCTCTATCTCTCCATTGCGCACGGCAGCCACAGGAAAACCAGCGTCGGCGAGAACATCGGCGAGTCGCACACCCGTCCAGGTGGCAGAAGATATGCCGCCGTTAGTCCATTGTAGACCGTTAGTCGGACCAACCTCCTTGGTCATGTGATTACGTCTGTTGCCTGAGCACTGTAGCGTGGCGGCAATGGTGTGAGCCCGAAACTTTTGCTTGAGCTCAGCAAGCGAGTATGTGACACAGTCGCCATCGGGCAACTCGATGGTCAGACTGTGTTCATCGGGCCGTTCGATCCGAGGTACCCAAAAGTGGTTACGCACGTAGAACAGATCGCTCGGGGTCTCAAAGGACGCCTCAAGTGCGTAGGCAGGAGCCTCAGCATTGCGGGGCTTGGCTGTTAACGTACGCAGATCAGCGTGGCGGGTGGGATCGGCGCTGAAGGGATCCTCAATAGCTGTCGATGGCATTTTACCGTCGACGAGGTCACCCGCATGGACATAGCCAATCAGGTATTGTTCGAGTATATCGTATACATGCTGCGATTTGTGAATGCTAAAGATGTTCCAAAACGGCTCAACACTACCACCAGCAGCTTGTAAGATGACTTCACCTCCGGGATGTCCAGCAATCCAGTCGGTGATGTCGTACACCTTGTCTTTGTAGGTAATCCACGGCTGGCCAGACTTGCCATGGTGTTCCCGGACTTGGGCAAGACGATACCGCGGTAGATTCAGCGGCTCACGAACATCATGAACACTGCTCTTCTCGTGTGAGGTAGGCTCAGAGACAGTAAAGCTTACTCCGGCAGCAACTAGACCGCCAGATGCCAATAGGGTTAGGGTTGTACGGACTCTTGTTCCATTGGACCGTGGGTCATGTGACTTTTTATAGGTGGTGGAATCAATTGACGAAGGCGACACAGCTGCGCCCGGGCTTGTTTGGTCTGAAATTGATGCTAAAAGACGAGGATTCTGCTTGAGACGAGTTTCTAGAGTATTGCTAAAGTGTCGTGAGCATGTCGTCGGCCATGGTCTCACAAACGGAGTGCGGCGTGGTGCTAGACGGCCAAATCGAGACAATAGCGATGTTGCCATAGTTGCTAAAACGATGCTAAGGGATAACCGATGTTGTAATCGTTGGGCAAGCTGGTTAAAAGATAGGCATATGATGGGGCCCAGACAAGGGAACGGGCGCACAGATTATCAAAAAGCAAAAAAAAAAAAAAGTCGACTCGAAAAAGACGGCAGACAGTTTTAAAGCAACAAAGAACTTTGTAACTTGAATGTTCAAATCTATGATTATGAATTGGAAAGAAAAAAAAAGAAACAAAAAAGAGAAGTAAGTTGATTCACGGTTCACGGATGCAACAATGGAGAAAACACTAGGAACTTGCTCAGACAGCGGGTACATATACTGTAATGGTTTATCATCTATACTACATGAGTACATGCACGAGGTACCTGTACATATATGTAACTCACGGCGTTCTGCGGCGTACTGTTACATGAATGAACAAGTAACAAGTTGTTCGGCGATAGAAGTAGCGGCAGGGTCACAGGTAGGTAGGCGAGCTGCAGGCGGGCGAAAAAAAATACAAGCAACAAAAGACACGGGGACTAGGGGTCGAAAGGGAGGGGGGTGAAGATGGAGAATAAGATAGCGATGCGAGGTTTGTATATGTACATATCTACACATAGCTTAGGATCACACGATCTTGTACGCTGTGCGATGAAGAGTTTTTCATCTTTGCTTATTTTTTTACATTTAGCCTGTGGGCCTTCGTATGAAGGAGAAATAGGGAATCTCCTGTATTGCGTTGAATACTACATATTTGATTTGAAAGAAATAAACTTTATACGGATGGCCATGTGGTCACGGTGTATCCGATATAGAAGATAGGGCTATCTATTTGTTGACGCCCGGGCCTTAGATAGGAGAACAATATGCTGCATACATATATCCGCCATGTTTCTCAGGTTTTCCGTGGAATTATACCAAGCTATAGAAAATCCATCTCGTGAAAAGAAGGGGGTGGCTCTTATGATTAATTGGAATTCCATGGATCAGAAGTGTACAATTATATTCGTGGATGGTTATTTGTATATTGTGAGAGTCATTTTTAGATATGTGCTTAGTCTTGTTTGGCAATTGAATAGAAAAAACTGGAAAAAACTTTCAGACTGTCTATTTTGTAGAGTTATACGACTAAAATCAACTGATAACAATCGTACTCTTAGTAGAGATACCTTGGCAATGATACTCCAAACGCAAACGAAACTAAAAGTGGCACTGTTGCCCTCTAATAGTAATGCAAGTCCCGTAAGTCAAACGCCGCGGTTTGATTAGACAAAATGTCCCTCCCAATTCTTGGAAAAACATACAACTATACAGCGACTTATCTTCTACATCTCCATCCACGGAAAAGAGCAGAAAATAATAGAAACAGCGAGTACCCGGTCTCATAAATCCTTCTATCAATAATTAGTTATTTTGCCGAGTTTCTCAAAACCCTCTACTACGATAGCTAGTTATGTAAATTCCTCAGCCAAGAACCCCAACATCTAACCCTGTTGAATTTTAAACCCTTACAGATATCCTAACACCGGCTCACCGTATTTCGCTAATTCGTGACTAGTCAGGCCTGCCGTGTGCACCAATTTCAGCAAAATACCATCAGTAGCATAATTAGCCTTTACGAACTCCTCCGAATGATACGCCGGGTTTGTATGATTGACATATACGGGAACCTGACCGCCTGAGTTGTTGCAATCTAGCAGGACTTCGGGAAGCTTGGTCGATTCATCACCTGAGCTCTGCGATCGTGGTGTCCAGCTTCCCCAGTCACCGGAGATGCCGTCAAGCGAATATGCAATGTCGTTGTAAAGCACACTAGCGTTGCGTGAACCGCTAAGACGTGCAAGAAGCATCGTTGTACCGCGAGTGACTACCGTCCACTCTAGACACTCCTCGGCTGCCGGCGGGACTGCAGCAGAGGCGGATAAAGACGGGGTAGATGCCGAAGACGTGGCGGTTTTCGTGTAGCTTCCGTTGATAAGCACGGTGGTGGGAGGTATGGAGAGCATTGTTGTAGTAGTGTTACTGTATGGCGCTGATGAATTGAACGAGACTGAGGTGCCATTGTTTGTGATAATGGTGTTATTGGCCCCGCCACCGCTGACAATAGTCGTGCCATTGGAATCCGTAGCCTGTGGGCTAGAAGCTACGGTGCTGCTGCTGTTTGTCGATGCAGCCGGTACTGACATAGAAGTATCGTTGAGCGGTACTGGTGTAGTGGTCTCGTTGTGGGAGCTGTACATAGTCCAGAAAAGTGGACTTCCCTCACGATGTGAGTACCAGCGTAGATACCAGGAAATAGTCTTAAGGTCGTTAATGTCGAGGCTTTGTTCCGTGGCGCCAGGATAGTCGTAGCAGACCAAGGAAGTAGGCTCAGCACCACATTGGCCGGCAACAAAGCCAATTATGGCACCTAGAATCACGATGCTGATAGGAGATAGAAGCTTCATGGTTACTAGCTGTCGAGGTTGCTGATATGTCAACTGAGGAAAAAGAACAAGAGATAGAAGAGAAACTCAAGTAGAATCTATCAGAAGGGCGGATGATAAGCCGACTAGCGTTGTTTTATATCATTGTCATGATATCGTTGAGTTATTGAATATCATAACAAAAAGTCCTTCCCACGCATAAACAAACACCAGCAAGCTGTAGTAGTTACTAGAACAAGAATCCGTGAAAATTTTGCTTGCTGAAATTGATACAGGCTACGTCACACACGGATATGGACGGCAGTTTGCTCTTATTGTAGCACATTCCTGGAACGTCAAGCGAAGCGTGTGACTAGGAAAGTGGACTTCTCTCTACTTTATGATAATATTTATTGACTAGAACAAAAAAAACAAGCAACTTGGAACTAGTACAAATCTAGTTTGCCTGATCAAAGGGCTTCTTCATCTCAAGACAAAAGCTACAAGAATTCCGGCGGCAAGGACCGGTAGCCGATCATATGTTTCATGGGTAACGGAAAGGGGAGAGGCAATCACGGATATCATCGAATAAGCGGGAAGTAGAAAACTGGAAAATGTAATGCTCAATATTGTTGCTCCATATGAGAGACACAGATGAAAGAAAAGAAATGAAGGATAGCTACCAAAGAAAACTTTGCAGCTACACAAGAAGCTACCTTGCCTGATCAACAGCACGAAATAAACAAGCCGTCCGGCCCTCCCTGGAATGTGAAGCCGTTTATCATCTATCATTTCAAGTTACTGTGCGACAATTCTAACCTATGCATGCCGCATTCCTCTCTACGTGTGATTGTGCATTGCTGCTTGAGCATCAAATGAACCACCAGATACACTATCTAGGCACGATTGGTCTATCTATAGCTTTACGCCGCCTCCGGACATCTTATCCCAATCAGCTCGCGTGAATGGCACATATGTATCACCCTTGAGCCAATAAATGAGGCCCAAATCGACCTTATCTGGGTCAACACCTTGGTTACGTAGCCCATGCTTGAGCTGCTTGAAAGTTCCGGTAGCTTCCATCTCCGGCAACACACGGAGAAAGATTGGTCGTGCATACTTGGGAAGCATACCGACCACGTGCTCGGCTAAGCTTCGCAGTACAGCAACTGGTGGCGGCTCGTTGACCGAAACATCATTGGTGAAAACGATCGCCGCGCAGCCACAGCGGCCATCGTGCCGCGGTAATTCGACGCCGTAGACGTTGGCTTCGTGGATGAGTGGGTGCTGGCCTAAGGCTTGACTGACCTCGGCAGTGGACACGTTCTCGCTCTTCCACCGGAAGGTATCGCCGATACGGTCCGAGAAAAATAAGCGGCCCTCGTTGTCCCAAATTACCATATCACCGGTGCGAAACCACGCATCGCCCTTGCTGAACACGTCGCGTAGAATTTTGCTGGTGGTTGCGTCTTCATTCCCGTAATAGCCCTGAAACCGGGATTCCACGTCGTTCGCCGGTAGCCTGAACATTAGTTCACCTGGTATACCTGCTTTGACTTTGCGGCATAAACCTGTTTTTGTATGTCTCCAAGGTTCATCGGCGAGAGGATCAACTTCGACTACTTGTACATTGATTGACATTAGTAGATTATATAGCCAGCCATTGCGGCCGATGGCACCTTCTGTAAAGTCGTTTCGTGACAGATTCCACGTAGCAAAGGGTCCTTCAGTTGACGCGTACCATTCGGCGATGCAATCAATGCCGAATCGTTCCTTGAATTTGCGCCATACATCGGGCCGTAAACCATTTCCAAAAGCTGTATGAACTTTATGTTTCTGATCATACTTCTCGCCAGTCTCTGGGTTGATTTGTGGCGGAGCAGCTAGTAGATATCGACATGTTTCACCAACATAATGGATTACTGTGGCTTCAGTCTGGCGCACCTCGTCCCAAAAGGTTTTAGTAGAGAATTTGCGGCTCAAGGCCACTGTTGATCCGGCCTCCAGAACATTCAAGAAGCCTAAAAGTGACGCAGAACTGTGGTACATTGGCATGGCCTAGACACAGTTAGATAACTTTACGCACACAACCGGAAGACAGTTTCAGTGTAGCCATAGCACAATTATAACAGATAGAGACGTAATGCAGAAATAATGGTGAGAATAATGGTAGATATATAGAGACTATACTTTGACTGTAGCCAGAACTTACAGTGAAGAAAACATCCTTTGGGCCGAGTCGCAAAAGGCGTGTGCAAAAGTTGCTCGAAACAGTGGCTTTGCCCCAAGACACGATAGCAGGCTTGGGTAAGCCAGTGGTACCTGAGGTGTAAATCAACATGGCAATGTTCTTGATGTCGTCCTCGTTGCGTAGTTCATCTGGATAGCGAGTGCCCTTGACCATCTGGATATTGGCGTCGATTTCCCGTGTCACTGTCAGCAGCTCGACACCTGGGAGTGAATTGGCAACTTCTTCGGTAAAATTCTCCCGTACGTTGGGATCGATGAGGACGAGTTTAGTTTTACAGGCACGTACACAGTGAGCCAGAGGCTCGCCGGTCAGGTTATAGTTGATGAACGACGGCTTGGCGCCTATAGCCCATAGGCCAAACCATAAGAAAACAAAAGTTTCGCTGTTCTGAAAGTCAATGGCGATGATGTCACCTTGACGGATGCCTTTTTCTTCTCGCAGCCACGTGCCATAAGATAACACAGCAGCATATACGTCTGCATATGTGTAGGCGCGACCCTCGAACTTTATCAGAGGCAGTAATGCGCGCGACGACGACTTGGCCCAGCGCTCAAGGACATAAAACTGGTTAAGGCCATTGGTTTTGGAGCGGATGAAGGAACGTAGAGCCGACGGGATCACGGACTTGATGAGGTGATAATCATACCACAGACCGGTACGGGCATTTATGTATGCAGCAGCGCCGACAAGACCAACGGCAGTGACGGCTGGAGGGTGATATTGTGTCAGTAATGTCATCGACCATATATCTATCTAGGGTTACAGTGCAGCAAAGTCTAACAGAGTGTTTCTTACCGGACATAGTTGGGTGGTAGCTTATTGCATGCAGCAAAAGAAAGAGATATAGTAAGTAGTAGTGAGTAGATAGATAGCCGGATGGGCGAGAATTGAAATCGTCTCGAACGTGTACTATTTAGAAAGCTACTAAAAGTGCCCTTTTTACTCTAGATTTTGGGCCGAAGGTTGTGCAATATTAATGTCCTAACTAGCCTAGCCTAACCGACACGTTTCTCTCAAAAATAAATTTGGTATCATTAAAAGAAGACGGCGATATTATCACGCGATGATTAAGGCCGAGTAGAAGCGAACTGAGTGATACTAGCAAGAGCAAAAGAAAACACCGTATAGCAGTTAATATAGGAGATTTGGAAAGGTTGAGGTTGCGTCGCTAAGTCTAGGCGACGGAAGTGAAGTCTCGTCTTTCTTGATAAGCTCTGTACTGCAGATAGGTGAGAGGCACAATTCGGACTTGGATTTGTTATTGGTTCTAAGACGAAGATCGAGCCGAATTTGATCGCGAAGAAGTGAGTCTGCAACCATAAACACGAGAAAAGAAACAAGGGGAGGGGAATTGCGAGCCGTCTTGTGAAAGTATGACGAAACTATTATCGCGACGCAATATTAGCTGGGCCGCCCAAAAAAAAACCCCAAAACGGGCGTGTTTTAGGACGCTATAAGGCTAAGGACACTTTAGAGGCGCTCTAGATTAGGAAGCTGTTCCGCTCTACAATAAGAGAGAGTAAAGCGCCTGATCTACATCTACATACTAGTCAAGACTTGGTGACTATAGTACACCTTCCAATATCCTCAGTGAAGAGAGAAGATCAGAGCATACTACGTATCTGCACATTTGCTCAATAAGTATGTACATAAAGTAAGTCAAGGTGTCATTCGTGTAGGATCAGAAGGCAGACTATATTGACCATTGAGGCTTATTATCTAGCTGTAACCCACTAGCACAGAAGTGACGTACAATAGAATGTTAACCATGGGTCGTCAGCTTTTTAGCCTATTGATGTTAAACCGCTGTGCTTGGCTTGACCGACCAAGGACGGAGATATTTGTACATCGACAGAATTGACAGATACATCGATGCTGTTATAAGCATTGTCTATTTATTTCCGGCTACGCTCAATTTATTTGATGGTAAGCAGGTACGAGTACTTAAAGGATGTACAGTAACCTTAACGATCTTCAGTGAATCCGTCACAGCATCTCACTAGAGACCCATCTCGGCAATAGCAAAAGAGCTACTTTAAAATGGACCCGCTCTAGCGCCACATAAGCTCATTGAAATGTGGCGTTGGCCATCAGCGACCCCTGTCTATACTACCAATTCTAACTAAGGTCATCGTGTTCCCAGGAGGATTGATTGCGCTTAAATTGCTTGTATTATTAAAAAGCTATCTCAGAATAGCATGCGTTGCTGGTTGCGATTATTATTTGCTTCTAGAAGCTTTGACGGACGGAACTACTGATTTCTCGATCGGATCACAAGCCCTGATTCCGAAACTGTCCTTACGGTTCTCTTCACACACAGTTGTCCATGATGACGTTCTCATCAACATTAGACGTGTTGCCATCAGATGCTCCAATCGTCAACACCAAGAAAGCCATATCAACAACGCAACTTGACGATGCCGATGCTTTTGCCGAAAAACAACCGCCTCCAGAGCCAGTGGCTGACCAGCAACGCCGCTTCACGGTAGTGCTATCGTTCTGGGCGGTTGTTCTCTTTCTCGGCGTGCCGATGTGGTGGAGGCTAACCGCAATTGATCGTGCGCCATTACCGATAGAGGAGATGATGAAGTGGGCGAATGGCCAGGTACGTCTTGGGTACAAGATACAATATCTCACTGGCAGGCTACAGAATATACTTGTGGCTACATTTCGTGGTCTTCTCTGTCTCCTGCTCACTATATCTTAGTTCATACTGACTGACATATTATTGTCTGTAGGCTTGTAATCCCGTGTTCCCTCTTCAGGTCTCGGTGCGCACCGGCGTTCTCCCCGATCCCGAAGCCGAAGCCCTTATTCGCCTCACCCAGAATGCTCTAGACAGCCTTCATACTGAATCATCCGGCCACCAACTGCACCTACAGCGGGAAACAGCTCTCTCGTCTGTGCCTGTTCTAACCATTGATCTCACGCCCGGCGACGGCATCGGCGCAAGTCTCGATGCCTATGCTCCCGTGCTGTCCGTGACATACCCGTCTGGCGCTCTGCCTTCACAAGCCGCAACCTTGTCAGAGCTGGCAACCTATATTGCCTCCGAACTTAAAAGCACATTTGCTGAAGAGAGCGCAATGTTGGCGTATCTATCCTCGGGCTCTCACGATAATAGTGTCGACCCTAGTCTTCTCGAAGCATTAGACAAGCGCTCGACACGGTCCATCCAGAACGCTCCAGCGTACCATTTGACCTTCTCATTGTTCACATCTGGTGCTACACCAAATGAATGGGACGTAGATGCTGCTATCCAGCAGTATTTCCAGCCTGTGCTAGAAGTTCTCACACCAATTCACAATTTCACTGTCGACACCCAGGTTCAGCTATACTCGGCCCCTGGTGTACACTCTCCTGTGCTGAGTCGCGAAGAGCTATCTTCCTTTATCAATGGTGCCGAATGGTCTCTATCTCCCTCCATTGGCGAAGCGCCTACGATTAATTTCATTGTTTATGTGGGCACCCAAACTATTCGCCTGGGCGAGTCTGAGACTGAGACGTCCCAGTCCTGGTTAATCCCGAAATGGGGCTCTGTGTACTTGCTGCCACTTTCGGTTGATGTTAACAGTGTATCAGCAGATATCTTGAAAGATCCCATGCTGACCTTCACTGGCCATCTTCTTTCTCTCCTGGGAACACCGCAAAGCGGATCGTTACCATTGCGTCTATCTACCCTGTCTCGGCTTCGCACTGCCGATCTACTAAAGCACGCTTCCTCTAGTCTGGGTTCACTAGCTCGTCTTTCCCAGGCTTTGACTTCAATTTCTATTCCCCAGAGTGTTTCGGATGGTGTCTCGAAGAGTCTTTTCCACCTCGAACAAGCCTGCTCGAACCTGGGATCAGCCAAAGTCTTGGAGCATGCTCGTATCGCAGAGGCAGAAGCTGAACGTGCCTTCTTTGAAAAGAGTATGGTTGGTCAACTCTACTTCCCCGATGAACACAAGGTAGCTGTGTATCTGCCACTTCTTGGTCCAGTTGGCACTGCGCTTATCATGGGACTAGTATCAGAACTGAAAGCCTGGAAAAAGCGTAAGCGTCAAGCTGCTGCGACTAAGCTCGAGAAGTCGCAGTAAGTCTTTCATAGTCTACTCGGGTTTGTGTTTCATTAATTCATCATCATCGTCACATTCTTGGCATATCAATGCTATCATTTAGACTTCACATATCTATATAGGGCTATACAATTAGTAGCCTATGGTAACAGGAGTTTTGGAGTTCTTCTATCTGGTTTATTTCCAAATTATTCATTATTGATCAACCATCTGTCTTTCTACTTTCTATCGTTCACGTAGTTTCGTTCATGCAACGGGTCGGGTTCATTCACACTTAAGATTTTCACGTAACTATCGAGACTGAACTTCTAGTATTGGTTCCAATGATGATATTCAAAAGAGTAATGATATGAAAACTAACGCGAATATAAAGCACTATCAAAATACAGAAACAAAACAAACTATAAGATAGACGCAAGAAAACCAAGTCTATATGCAATTTGATCATAGCCAAGTCGACCTTTCTCTTCTAAGGCGTCTTGTTCGCGGAGTCACTGGCATCAGTCAAGATGTCCTCATCGTCGCGTTCATCTTCACGAGATGGCTTGTAGGCACCCTCATCTTCTTTATCCTTCTTGCTTTTTGTCTTCCTCGGCTTCTTTGCTTTCTTGTCATTCTTGCCCTTGCGACGCTCAAGGAGGCTAGCATTACTATGGTAGGAACCATCAGACAGGCTCAAACTGTCATACTCCCCTTCCGACCGGAAATTTGGTGTACCAACGCGTTCAGTGTAATTGACTGGATCTAAGGCCATTTGGGCTTCATCAGCGGAGGCGGCGACGACATCGTCCTCGGCAGCAGCGGACGCATTGAAATCTCGGTTGCCTTCCTCATCATCCTCATCTTCATCGGCACTATTGACATCCAGATCATCTTCACTGATGTCATCGATAGTGATACGACCATTGTCAGGCATAACGCTAGTTCCGGGAATAGGACCTTCGCCAGCATATGGAGGCCACGGTAGTGCCCAGTTGTTCGACCATTTGGGGTTGTTAGGGTCGTTGTTCCATACAGCCTGGCGGTTATTAGATCCATCGGCGGGATACATCGTGTTGATGTATAACGGGTACTTGGAATTGAACTGGTCGCGTATCAACATGACGCCGAGCTTTTTACCATTGTAAGATTTCTTGATATCGATCCAGCCACTGTGATTTGGTAGGCCAACACCGGCGATATCCGGATCGCCCTGACGATGTGGGATACCGCAGCCAGTCGTAGGATCCTCATGTGCTGCAAGCTGCTCTTGATAAGAAGGTTCATCAGTGGCCTTGTTCTTGGCACGGCTAGTAGGTGGCTGAGGAGCACGGCGCAGGCAACGGGAGCAGTACATATCATTAGTAACGACAAAGCTGCTGATGGGAGACGAAGGCCAAGTCGGCGAGGCGGCACGCCAGCCTGAATCGAGGCGGTCATTGGGTGCTGCGCCCTTGAAGATTTTGGTAGCCCTAGAAGCAGCCGAGGTATCAACGGCAAGTTCCGCGGCAGCCTTGGCAGCAGACTTAGTGGCAGACTTTGTGACAGGGTCAGGAGTTTTCCGAGGAGTAGCCTTGGGTGTTATCTGACCAGTAGATTTTGTGATCCTGGTTGAAGCAGCAATTTCAGAGGGGGTGGGTTTCTTGGCCACTGGCTTTCTCTTAGCAGTGCGACTGAAAACAACAACATCACCGCCAACTATAGGGCCCATAGGAAGATGGTCGGGAAGAGGAGTGCGTGCCTTTGAACTTGAAGCAACAGGGGCCTTCAGTGTACGAATGCGTTTGGCGCTGACATGTTGCTGGAAATCTTCAATCTCGTCTAGGCTATGCTTACGGGGCGCCAGCATGTTGGGATACAGATCATAGGGCGTCTTGGCACGGCCTGGTGTAGGCCTCTTGTTGCACAAAGCAATATGACCGTTATGGACTAGAGGCTGCCAGCCAGAGAGGAACTGCATGCGACAATAAGGGCAGAACCGGGCAATGAAAGCGGCATATCCACAACACTCTGAGCTGTGTTTCTTGATAGCCTGCTTATCGGTGGCATCCTGCTTGAATCCACACTCGCTACAGAATGTGATCTTGGGGTTGATCGGACCACAGCGGTGAGGGTGGGTACTGTTAAACAGGACAGCTTCTTCGGGTGTATTGCAGTACAGTAGGCCACAAGCATTGCACCATTCACGGCCCTCGACAGAGCCCGGATAACAGACTAGGTCGTGGTTATTACGATCTTCTGAGTCACTTAGATGCAAATGGCTTCGACCACAACGATCACAGTACTGGTAAGATATCTCATCAACATGAGCAACGGGCTTGCCTGACTTCTGAGACACAGAACGGTCGACAATGAGGTCGCGGGCAACATCGTCGTCACTAGCATCCACACCCTGGCTATTGCTATTCAGGACAGAAGCCTTATAGCCCTGGTGGTAAGTCTCGATATGCGATAGACGTGACGCAGTCGTCATATTCACATACTTTGCATCGCCACACACAGGACATGGGTGGCGTGGATGCTGGAAGTCCATGTGACCTGCCAGGACAGAAGGGTCGGCGACTTTAGCAATGAAGTCGCAGTCCTTAGCAGGACACTGCAATAGCTTGTGCTTGAACTCCTTGCTTGCCGATGGCTTAACGCAATAGGTGAAACCATTCGTCTTCTTCTCAGTGAGATCCATGGAATCGAGGATTGCAGAAGATTTCCATTTGCTATACTTAGCGTGCAACTTGCCGGTCTTAGGATCAAAGAGGGTACGAAGCTCTATGGGCTTAGCAGCTCCGGTATGTTCATAGTGAGGCAAGAAAGTCCCAAAGGTTTCACCGACGGAGCCAGGAGGCGAGGGAGTTTTGGGTTGAGCATCAAGGGTGAAGTTGAGAAGAACTTTGATAGTATCGGCGCTTCTTGATGAGATCTTACGTTTAGCTGAGACGGTCTTGGTGGCACGATTGTCGGGAATTAGAGGAGAGCCTTTCCGAGGTTAGTTTATTATTGTCTATGCACAAGAATTAGAAGAGGGAATGACATACCGTTGGCGCCACGGCCGGTCACCGTCTTGACAATGCTGCCGAAAGGGATACCAAGGACCATGGTTGCCGATGATGATAAGTCTATAAACTATCGAGTAACAATGATAAAGAATAGAATACACCAGGTATTCTCGATTTATCACTGGCTAGCAGTATGAAGGTATAACAAAAAAAGTATTACCGAAGAGCTAGAGGCGAAACGAAGTGATGAAGAGTGATTGTCACGGATATTTTGAGAAAGAAAACAATAATGATATAATTATCATGGAGATATGATATCGTTTTATCTTGTCAATACCCACGTTACAAAGTAGACAATTAACATGAACCATGAAAGTAGTGTTGGTGGCAGTTTCTTTGTCTATTTCTTTGACCCTTTGTTGCCAAAACTGGCCTAATGTCTGTATACTGAAAATGCCAGACTAAGCCTGTCTGGAATCTTTGAGTTTCTATAATTGAGTGCTACTACGTATCCTCTTTATTTCATTGTTGGGTATGACTTCAAAACTTGTCTTCTCAAAACATACTATTACCTGCTATTTAGGCCGAGTCTTTCTCTCATCATCGTCATTGTTTAAGAAGAGTCTTTGTCGCCTTTGTAGGTCCATCCAACTACCGAGATCCATTGATGTCATCATTTAATTGGGTTTTTTTAGCTGCCTTTAACCAGATATCGAGTCAAATCTAGTTCTCCAATACCGATTTCCTATCAAAGGATCATTCTCGGTGAAGTGAACTAGTTTTATTAGCATATCGCTGAACTCGGCAATGTGATTCTTTCAAGTAGATCTTTGTCAGTTCATCAAAGAAAACATCAAAATTTTCTTTCTTTCAGAGCATGAATGTCATAGAAACATTTCATTCGATTTTTGACTACTATGGTATCCTCGTACAATGGCCGTACGACATGAATTAATGTCCGAGGGTAATTATTGTCTCGAGATATTTCAAGGTGGCACAGAGGTTCAAAGCTTAGATAAAAAAAGATAGAATCCACTAAAATCCAGGGCGCAGCTTCTACTTTGGTCAGAGTTACTTCTTGTCACACTTGCCACGACGGTCACCTATATTGAAACACTTGGTGGGTTAAATTCTTAGGGTTACGTACTTGAAAGCACGGTAAAAGGCATATTTGCACTTACATCATTCGTATTATGATTAGCAACGCGGGGATTCCTAAATTAGCCTCAATGTAAGTCCTTTCACAACTGTATATAACCAGAATTCATGCTATGCGCGGTAGATTCCACTATAATATGCCTTCTGTGGTATTCTCCACCAATCTAGCTTTGTTTTCCCGTTCTTTCTCTCCGCCATCTCGTTTTATTCTCCCGCGATTCTCTCGTCCAGTCGCTACTTACAACTCTGTCGTAGTACCCCCCCTCCTCCATCCGGCTCCCGCAAATACAATTTCTCAGTCTAGACCGGGCTCAAGATTTAAAGCTGAGCTCTAAGCATCTCTTTGTCTGCATGTTGCCACTAGGCGGCTGACGCAAACGACATGCGCTCCTTTGGTTGCTCGCTTTACAATTCCCCTTCCCCTCCTCCTTCAACAACACGTACATGCACACCCACTCGCTCGCAAGATATTTGATTTGCTTCATTTTCTTTTGCTTCTTCTTGCTATTACTCTTTACGTTGAGTTCTCGACTTGAACTACCTCTTAAAGCCATATCATTCCTCTTTTGACTTGACGGGCTGTAAAGTTGTTTGGTTTGAGTGGGCCGATGGCATCACAGGCCAGCAAGCGAATATAACTGGCAGCTATAGCTTTTTCTTCGATGCGCTGTGGGATGAACTAAACTATTAAGAGCAGCACCTTCAACCAGATTTTCCTTAGGCAAACAAGATTCCATAACTTGGTTTCTTCATACGTGTAGGTAAAATACGCATATAGTGATGTAACGTTAGATATGAGGTATCCCATTCTTCAAGCTCTAATATCACCCTCGTCATCTTCAAAGTCGTCATCAGATTCTCGATATCTTGACCTATTTATCTATGTGCTGTTTATGTTGAAGATAATCTCACACAACAATAAAAGAAAAAAAGGTAAAGCGCTAATACAAGAGAGTTACTAGATCGGGATGTTTGGGCATTACATCGGAAACCCAATTTGACCCCTGGCATGGCTTTAATTAGAGAATGATCAAAGAAGCAACAAACGACGCTAGTATGTATGTCTACGTTGTTGTTTTTTCGCATTCCTTTCATATACATATTTCCGACCATTCTAAAATTTTAGAGCTACCTATGTCAATGGAAGGAATAATGTAACTTTTTTGTACATACAAAGACAACGCTAGCGATGTTCACTTTTCATATGCCACTGGAACGATTTGGAAAAGACAAAAGGACATATGTTTAGGCACCAGGCACGCCACCATATAATGTTTTTTTATTTCACAATACCATGCAAGACATAAACTCTCTCTTTTCCATACTCACCCACCGCCCTAGATACGTAATATGACGGGCCGCCTACAGTTAATACTTTCAATATGATATCGCAGGTGATCAAGGTGGAGATAGTGGTCGATGATTATATTACCAGCGTTTACTAATTTTGTCGCCATGCATGTCGATCGACTCTGATTCCAGTCAGCCCACATATAAGCGAGTATTTCAGGTCTCGATCTTCCTTGTCCTATGTCTAATGTATGGTCACGACGTGACAGCTTAGAATGTAATCAAGTAGGAGTCGTGATAAGCATGCGAGCATAGCGCTAAAAGATTACAAGATAGGGACATAAAAATTTAAAAAAAAGGAGGAAACACGCACACAAGGTATAAAAGCATTACAGTAAGCTGCGCACATCTTGTGTTATTCACACAGACGTACCAGAGAAACCTCTGTTTTCTGGGGTGTTTCGAGGGTTTCTGTCTCTGATGCGTTGTTATGATTATGTTTCTCCGAGTAAGGCTTGAGTTTCGGCCGGGCCGACTTTGTGTATACAGACACATTGGTTCTCATTTTTCTGTCAGGAGACTAGAATATGATGACGCATGTGTGAATGCATTGTCAGTGGTATGTTAACACAAAGTACTTATATAGGGATATTTGAGCATATATAGGATGATATATAATGTCTGACACACCATTAACATTCAGATGTCGGTGCTATATCTTATATCATGATTCCACATTATATGTGGTTTACTATGCCTTATCATGGAAACATGTTGCTTCAGGTGTATGTAGGGGTGTATGTGTCTCTGCAGCCATTTTATTTGGTCAAATTCCCATGTTATAAACAAGGTGTCATCGAGCATTTTTAAGCGTAATTCAACCTGGTTTTACTGATGAAAGTATTACTTAACTAGGCTTGTTTTTTGTTTATAATCTGATTGAAACGAAACTGCTAAAATGAACTGTCACTTGATAAACACAGATTTAACTGGTTCAACTAAGAGAGACAAGGGAAGAAGAAAAGAAGGGGTGGAAAGGGCATTGAGACTAAAAATGTTGCGCTATGTGAACGTTAAAGCACATGGCGGGCCTGTAAATCCCTGACACTATCAACCCTTACATTAATCAAGCCTTCTCCCCCCCACCGAATCCCTGTGCAACGATTGAAGAATGCATACTTTAGTTCTAAGATAGTCTTGACAACACCATGGAATATAGGGTATCAGAGTATCTCTCGTATGCGAAATCATTCAATTCGATTATTATTAACGCCCGCCCAGACTCTTTCAGCTTGTTGGCACACTGTCTCACTGATTAATATACCTATTTTTTTTCCCGTACCCTGATGATCAACCAAACGACCGCATGAAATCTGGCCATATCTCATCTATGTTGTTTTGTCAGTGCATATAGGTACGTTTGGGGAGGCGTCCTTGAAATATTGAGGTCCTGCACTGCTTTCTCACACCACCACCTTCATTACAAATAGCTACCTTATCTGCTTCTATTACTGTTACGTAGCTCGAGATCTTACGCCCACTCCTATCTTTTCTCTCCATTGCTTACTATATGTAGACATCAATGTATGGTGCATGTGTACAACCCTAAGACATGAGCATGAGCTTTGTGGCGGTCAATCAGGCTGTTAACAACATATCTCCGACACTGTCAAGCGTTGTCACAGATAATGAAGGCAGCTCATGTGGAATCGCAGATATCGACCAGGGTTATATATTAATATCTTGCTCTTTCATGTGGGTATGTTATGGTTGGCACACTCATTGTGCTGGCAAAAGTCTTAGACAGTGTCAAGTAAGTCTTGGGTCAGATTGAGTGTGTGAACGGATTGTATTTAGAGTGGCCAGTCCGCAAACACCGAACATAAGTCGATATTGCTGAATTCATGCCGTTTGCTGGTTCTATACAGATGTTATGTTGATAACAACGTGTTATTGTTGACTTATAGAAAATTTGTAATAGAATGATCAAAAAACTGGACTATAGCCATTATATGATTGTATTATTTCATATGTCAATAAATACGCTTTTGTTACATATTATGACTAGCTCGGTGTAAGTGCTTTAATAATCTTAGAAATTAGGTTATATCCAACCATGAATACTGTGAAAACTTGGTTGATGTACTTTAAACTATTCTGCGCAGCCTAAATCAGTTGTACAAGTAAAAAAACATAGGAAAGCAACTAAATAATAATGTCTATAACTCTAGCAGACCGTATATCAAACAATTACGAAAGATCAAGAGAGTCTCTAAGTTTAAGTTGTTTATGACAAAAAAGGAGCGAATAAATAAAATCCAATTACTAAACGAACAAGACAGATGAAGAAAGAAAAATAGGACCGCTTCACTAAGGTGGTATGTTAGACCATGAATTACTCTGAACGTTAAACTCGTTGATGCCTGACATGTTGTAATCTAGGTTTTCGTTAGACTCCGGCTGCATACCCTGTGTGGGTTGCATAGGGTAGTTCATTGGTGCGCTATCAAAGCCGGTCGGGGGAGGCTGAGACGTAGATGCCCCTGATCTATCGGTCCACAGATAGTCTGTAGATCCTGTAGTGTTGGGAGATGTAGTAATAGGGGTAGGCAAGTTGTTTAGACCGATGATAGTATGCAGAGGGCGAGACTGCGACTGTCGGGACTGCTGCGACTGGTGGTGTGAAGAATGAAGCTGTTGCTGCGAATCCATGTGAGAAGGCAGATGGCTTTGAGTCATAGGTGGCAGTGCCACTGGAGAATAAGTTGATTGTTGCTGGTGCTGGTGCGGGTGCGGATGCGGATGCGGATGCGGGTGAGGATGCTGATGAGATTGTGTTGGTGGCTGCGGAAGTGGAAGCCCGTAGGAATCCTGGCTAACTGTGTGCGAAATTCCGTATGAGGCGCTTGCGGAAGAAATCATGTTGACGATCATAGTAGGAATTTGCGCCGCTAAACGCGCTACAAGGCGCGGATCGAGATCTTGAAATTGGTGTTGTATTTCGCCCGGCAACTGGTCAATAGTAATTCTTCGAAGGTAGGCTTCGTAGTTGACAATATTATCAACGATCTCGCTGCTATAGCCTGTCATGCCCAAAAGACAGCCAGAGAAGGTGCGACGTTAGTTTTTGCTTGTGCAACCAGGGATTGGATGACAATTAGAACTATTAATGGATGACCCAAGAAAAGGAAGGGGCGAGATGGGATGATCAGATGGAATCGTGGTGATCAGTTAGTGCTAATGTAGCAATTACCCCGTTTGCTAAGTTCCAAGACGACAAACGTATCCATTCTAATTTCTGTGGTTTCTTCGTAACTTTGCTAAGGGGGATAAAGTGTAAATGGGAGATGAAAGCAGAAAAGGAACATGGATTGGAGTCTTGGACTTACATTGAAGAGGCATAGCCGATGGATCATCATCAGGAAATAAAATCTTGTATACGTCTCGCCACTGCATGCCGCGTTTCTTTGCTCGCAGTTCTTGTTCTTGGCTTTTACCAAATCCAAAATCGCGATCTGGTGTTACAGAGTTAGGTATACAAGCATTAACAGCTTGGTGATGTGCATCTCGATCTGCTTCTTTCTCAAACTGGCAACGGCAACGTTGACAGTTGTAGCACATATGGCGGCGATAGAGATGTTCTCTAGATGATGGGAGCAATGACCTTTTGTTAGTGTTTTGGCTAAGATTCAACTGAATGGTTTGCCAATTGAAAATAAAGACTGGGCTGCGTTGTTATGGTGAGATACTAACTTGAGACGAGGAATTGATGGGAATCCTGGCCCAGCGCACGATCGTTCTAGTCTTGGACCGTTGGGGTTCCTCTGATAATAAGGGCAGGCAAGTTTGAGATTGGTATCGTCATCAGTAGAAGAAGCCTTTTGCTTCTGCTTACGGTCTTTGCCGCCACCGCTCCCACTACCTCCGCTTCTACTACTAGCTTTGTTTCTTCCTGTGGAGCGAGTACCACTGCTGTTGACACCACTTCCAGTATTATTCTCCCAGGTTGAAGTACCACCTCTGGATGATGCCGTTTGTTTTGCTGCCGAACGCTCGCTCTGTCGTGTTCGTGAACCTTGGGGGCTATTGGCAGAAGTTGTACCGCTGCCAAAACTATGGGCCTGGTCGTAGCCGTCGTTCCGCTTATCGTCTGGGTGTGATGACGTGGGGGATGTACGACCGCTGGAAATAAGATCAGTCGATGATGGTAGAGGTGGCGTCGGGAACAGGGTATTTGGTGGCCACGAACTGCCGGAAATTGTAGATGAGAGTTTACCGGGGGAAATCCCTTCGCTTGCTGCGCTCTCCATAGCGTAGGAAAAGGAAGAGAAGGGGGGAGAAGAAGAAGAGCAAAAGAAGAAAAAGGGCTCGAGCCTAGCTGGAGGTAATCTTGAAAGAGGAAGAGAGTGTCTGAGGGTTTGGGGCCTTGCTGACGGATGAGGGGAGGAACAGGCAGTGTTTCTTGTTCTTGTACTAGGTGGGAAAATAGTCAATCCGACCAGGGATGGTAACTGCATGCTATTGCCCAAGAATAATATCAAGTACTCGAAGGACCCTCAAGAGTGTGAAAAGTGAGATATATGGAAATAGAGTGGATGTGGTATGGTGGGGGGTGTTTGAGCAGCTAGCCGGACAGACAGAAGGATGGATACATAGAAGGAACCAGTTGGCTGAATAGGAAACGATGCTACACACCCTATAGAATATAGAATGGAGAGAGAAGATGAAGTTGGTCCAAAGAGTTTGCTTTTGACATGGGATGAGAGCCTTTATAGGCTATTGCATATATGCGTATTTCTATCTTCTCTTCTGTCGAGGGAGGAGCGTTATAAGGCAACAACAACAGTAGCTGATTCCGATACAATTTCAGTAAATATGGTCGGGCTAGCAATTCCAAGGGGGGGCTTCAGTCTGTGTTTTTTTTTTTTGTGTTTTGTTGTTGTAATCCTGGTAGCGGGCCTCTTTGCCGTTCTTTTAAAAGTGAGGTGAGGGGCGGATTATCGGCTTGTCCCACTTCAATCGTGATGAAGAGTCGTGATGAAGTTGGTTGACAGATGGCAGTCGTCGTCGGTCAACGTGACAGGAGACCTCCAAAAGCCCAAAGGACCTTAAAAAGGCGGAGGAGGACGCCTATACTAAACTATTGAGGCCTAAGGAAACAGCAGACGAACGGTTCCTGGTTAACTATACAACAACGCATGAGCTGTACGAACGGAAAGAGCAGCATATGAGTATTCTGGAAAATCAAAAGGCGAGTGACACGTGTATTCGGGTATAGATGTGTCTACATAGGCGGGCTCAGTAGACATAGGTGATTCAATACATATAATACAACGTAGATACCTGCATCGTATAATACCTAGCTAAGTATTAGTAGATACAGTATAGAGAGATCCGGAGGTCGGAACAGGGTCCCGTACCACAGAGGATTTGAAAGGCCGCTAGACGCCCAAGTTAGAGACAAGGTTCAGCGCTGGCTAGTTCCTACGAAACGAAACAAGACGAAAAAGAGCTACCAGCAAAACTGGAGAATTTGGGTCGTGATGTTGAGACAATAATGCCAGCACAGATACTCTGTAGGCCAGCGGACAAGAGGAGGACGAAGAAAGTGATATGTTGCTCGTGCTTTAGCGGTTGTAGTAGAAAGAACCACTACTAGTACTACTAATATCACTACCCTTCACTATGGGAGTCTATCCAGATAAGACAGATGAGATACGGAGGGGTGAGACGAGAAAGAAGGGAACGGGTGTAGATGTGTATTCTGTTGACAAGTATGGTGGGACTGAAGACTAGCCAGCCAAGGATGCAGCCTCGTCTAGAATGGGATCTTCAAATCTTCGAGTGTCTGATAGCAGGCGTGTATCTGTAGTTGCTGTCTATATAGCGATATATCAATCGTCTTGCTCTTCCCTCTCGTGAATGCCCAGAATGGTGGTGTGCGGCGTGCGTAGCCAGTGGCCAGTGGTCAGGTTGGGTGGAGGAGGAAGGCAAAAACACAATGCAAGCGAGCCGGTAGGTGGGTAGCAACAGCTATAGCAACAACCATAGCAAAAAGTAGCATTAGATGCATAAGTCAAGTATGTGTTTGCTTTTGGGATATGATGTGAACAGTAAAGAGAAGAGAGGTGAAGGGGGGGGGGGTATGGGGTGTGTAAATAAGGTTATGGATAGGTGAAGAACCAAGTGTTTAAATAGATGATTGATGGCCCTAGAACACTCACGCTATACGTGACTAGGCCCCAAGACAAGCAGGAACGCAGGTTGCCAGTAATAAGACGGCAGACTTCCGCTGAAGAATCAAAATGCAAGGCCAACGGCGGTAACTGCGGGTAGACACGCAGGGTCGTTTTGTACTTATTTTTCTTTCTCTCTTTTTCTCTCTTTTTTATGTTTTATTTCTTATTCCCTTATTTGACTTTCTCTAGTCCTTTATAGATCTGGTACGGGACACACCCAGGGTGGTGTAATTGTTGATGCGTGCTTGATCAACAAACGGGTTCAAAACTAATCTTAGTGAAAGAGAGAATACTTTGGCTACTGGGCTACGGTGTTCTAGAAGCAAAGTAAAGCAAGAGAAGATGAACCAACAAAGATTCAACAAAAGCGGAGTGAGGATGTATGTTGGGCTCTGCATGAGGAAATGTCTGAGTTGTGCGCTGGCTATCTTCCGTCAGCCCTTCTTGTGCCGACTGACACGGCCGAAGCTCAATATAGCTTAGACTCTCTTGCCGAGTCTCGAATACACTGGATCTCACGTTGGTCGATACGGTGTAAAGAGATTGTCTTGAATGGTGTGTGGTTTGAGGCTATAATCGAGGAGTGAAGAATATGTGATATAGGGTTTATGTAAGCAATGATATAGCAGAGTGCGTCGTCATACATGAACGCCACTAAAGTATATATGTATCTGTATTAACATGTGAACTTTGTCACATGCGTTTAACTTTCCAACAGATGAAGAAGATGGAGACTTCCATATACACCCACCAAACAGACTCGGGAATCCAGAACGGCAAGATGTAGTTGATGGATAGCAAACCAATGTGTAATTTGGCCTTTTCTAGTACTTGTCTTTTCTCTCTAACATGTTCCTAGATTTCTCTTTGCGGCTGAGGATCTATCTATCGATCTATTGTCGAAGATGATCTTCCCAAAAAAAAAAAATTATGTGGATAAGTTTAAAGAAGTTGACCAATCCACGATAACTGGATTAGAGGACTAGGGATTGGGGTTGGATGAAGTAGAAGAAGATAAGATGAATTGTGCCAATGTGACTAGCTCTTACCTTATTGTGGGACAGTATCTGCCTAGATGGGGAAGGGCCAGACTATATGCTTCCAACTGGGCTTGAATATTGACTGTCTGTCAAGGGAACTATTTGAAAGTTCTGTTGGGCGTTATGTCTTATTCATCGGCTGATCGAGGCTTGGACTGCTCTTGGGGCGTTTTATAGTGGCCTGAAAACCTGAAAACAACGGATAATGATGCGTAATTTCAAGTAACTATGTTCTAACGCTTCGGTAAAAATGAAAATGAAAATGGCGGACAGGATCAAACGGCAGTTGCATGGATGATTGATGTCCCATCCAAGTTTGTTGTCACTTCTTCGCAGCTACTATATCTAGCACATAGTAGTTTCTAGCTCTATATATCATAACAGGGTGGCAATAGCCTTTCTTAAGTTCTATGTTTCATAGGAAATGGCACAATGGTCACATCCAGGTGCTGTAGATAATCCAGCTAGAACTTATGATGGAAGTCGGACGCGCTATGGGTCAGATAGAGCGTCAGACACGGAGTAAATAGAGGTACAAAAACAGAAAAAGGCTAGGACAGATACGGGACAGCAGACGGCAGTTTCATTAGTATCCCCAAGAAGGAAAAGAGACGAGAGAAGAAAACTATGTAAGAGGGGAACAATAAAAAGTCAGGCCAGATCCTAGGCTCAGGCTCAGGCTTAGGCTCAGAATCAAACTTAGGTTTAGGCTTAGGTTCAAATTAAGGTTCAGGTTCAGGTTTTTGGTCAAGGTCCAGCCAAGATTTGTTTTGGACTCGAAGAAAGGAAAGTTTGAGAGTTGCAGTGGAAGTGGCAGTGGATTTTGTTACCTCAGCAAGCGCTTATGCCTATGCTTGTTGTTTTGCTTTGTTCCGTGCATACTTTACAAGCTTTGCTTGTAACATTTTGTAGCGCAGATGCGGGTTCCAAAACGACCATAACCACTCTGGGATCTGTAGGCAAATAATGAAAGTATGCGAGGGAGACTAACTGTGCGCAACGATGTGAGTCTTGAAACGGAAACACAGACGGGGAGTGTTCTTGTATTTGTAAGGAGATGGCAGAGAATAATATACCACTAGTATAGTTCAAGCTCAGGTATCAAAGCCTTTGCTCTATATAGGCGTACATGTGTATGTGATTTGATGCGTGCACAAGCATGTACGACCTGCAGATATTCTGCGGCTGGCATTTTTGTTTTGCTGCTACTACCTGTATTGAAGCTAATTGGCTGGTAGGAGTATAAACATACCAAGTTAGTGTATGACAGTTATTTTTATCCATATTTGAATCTTTCTTACGGCCAACAACATGCCTATACGTGCGGATAAAATCATATTCATACACTTGCGGCTCGATAAAAACCACCTTCACTAGCGTCGTATCCTCGACTACGGCTTACTATTACTACAAGAAGATCTGAATCTAGCCGTGACTATGGCGTAGGCATGGGATATCTAATGCGAAGGACATTACATTTACATTACAACCATAATACATAATAGGCTTGCTTGTTGCGTCTCCCACGTACTAGGAAATGACTTTGCATCCAGGTAACCGTCGTACGGCCCCCAATGGCCTTCTTCCTTGTAGGCTATATAGACTAATCCTCTTGTTGCTCAAGACGACCCAAGACCTAGCATCTTGTGCTGCATAGAATAGCCTGTGGTGGCACTGCTTAAGTATACAATTTAGACAAGGGCTAGGCTTTTCACAGTTGACTATAAGCATTTGTTCTTCTAGGACGACGTCTACCAAATTCTTTGTACTGCAATGAGAAATCGAAAATTTAGAAAAAAAAATTGAAAAACAAATTGCCACTCCTCACCAACGACGCACTTCTTTTACTTTCCCAGGTCAAGAATTACGTCCGGTACTGCTTCCATTTTCTATCATTACGACCGTTATTATTACTTTTGCTACCTCCCAATCATTATAACTAGGCGGTTGGTTATGCTCGCAACTGCGAAAAACGCAAGGGAGAAGAAGGTGACTAGGTGCTAGCTTTTCTTAAACCCAGAATCTAATCTATATATGGCTTGGCCCGCTATATATGTAATGTGGTATATGCTCCAACCCACATATGTATCTATCCATAGATTTATATGTACGTATAGGGACGGAGATATATAAATGTACAGATATGTACAGATATGTACGTTCATATAGTCATATGTGTATGTATACGACATCACAGACGCACGGCAAAAGACATGTCTCTACAGCTTGAGGTAGATCTTTGATCCCCTGTTCCATGTCTCTCACAAAAAGAAGGTGCCAAAGTCACCCTGTCGTATAGTTCTTTGTAGTTAGCATTATATAGATCATAGCTAGTAACTAGTGGCCGCGAGAGGAGCCTAAGCGAGTTACTTTAGTAGCATTTCCATAGGTAGTTATATATTCGTTTACTACGGTAGAAATCAGTGCCAGTGATGCCGTTGCAGTTAAGAGAAGCACGTCAGCCCTCGTTTGCCTATACAGTCTAGTTCTAGCCCCAGTTCTAGTGGCCTTGCTTGCTCTTCACTTCAGTACTACTATTAGTACTACTACTATCTTCAATAATAATGCATATTTAAAGGCGTCTACTGTTGATACTACACGTATTACTACTACTGTTCTCTAGGTTAGGCGTCTATTGGCGGCTGGCTAGGAGAAATCAGACTGTTTTTTTTACCGTCTCTAATCATATATTTTGCCTTGTCTCTGTGGGACGGACTTAACTTCTCCTCTTCTCCTTCTTGAAGGAACAAGACGAGCAGCATATAGAACCGATCATCTGCGAGATGGCTATTCTCGGCCACCAAGGTCACAGTATCTGGAGCCCGCCCCTAGTTCCTTCAAATTCCAGCCTCGCCAGAAGGGTATCCATTGTCGGACGAAGTTGTTGAAAGCCAGACCGAGCTTGCTAGACCGTAGACTAACTCCACATTCGACTTTGCTTAGCCATGTTTTTAGACCGGCAGTCGGTAGTAATGGTAGTAGTCGACTATTCTACAAAACAAAATATGTACGTATAACACCATCAAGAATCCTTAGTATGACTAGGCTATCATGGATATAAAAATTGCGAGTTACTGGTAAACCAAGCAAGACAGTACAGTTAATCATGACTAGAGAAAGGGAGAATGAATTGGACTAAGATAAAGAGAGAGGGAGAAGTAGCAACGCAAAGCCTGGGAGTAGAGGGGGCGTCGAAGGAAGCATGAAGACACACGGGCCGAAGCCTAGCCAGCCAGCCTGTGAATGAGGGGCCAAGGTAAGCCACACATATGCTATTAAGTTCCTCTGTTCAGCGAGCAAAGCGCCCCAAATGGGAGAGGAGTTGGGGATGGGGCCTGTATTCTCTAACATTAATATCTGGTTAGAATCTCGCAAAAGCTCACTATGTCAGTAATAAAGTCGCAGAATCTCCTGTTGAGGCCGAGCGAATGTGGGACATAAGAAAGTTTAATGAAGGCACTGCAGAAACACACGACGATAGAAATGAAGAAAAAAAATTGATTGGAAAGAAAAAGAGCATGGCATGGGCTACTATAGCGGCTTAGCATATTGCGATTTAATACCGCCACGCCCAACGGTATGTAAAAAGAAAAGAAAGTAGTATGTGATAACTGCTGTGCCTGTGTTTCTAATTATGGGCAAGTTCCATTACAAATTTCGATGCTTAGTATAACTAGTAAACTATTCGACTTGACTTATAGAAGCAGCGGAACCAGAAAGAGACAAAGCTAGACAGGGCCCCGTCAGACGCCACCCTTGATTTTCCGGTGGCATTGGGTGTCGATCGGCCGATGAATAATGGAGAGGGAGAAAGGAAGAGGAGGAGAAAAAGGAAAAAAGACTACTACCTAAGGCAGATACAGCAGTAGGATATCATAGTGGTGGTGTTTCTACGAGTCTCGAGAAGGACTTCTGATATAGTATGAACGATGGTGGTACGACGAGGATAGAATAGAGCAAAGTGATATGATACGGTATCGTGTATATGTATGTATTGGTGTGTATGCCTGTATATCTGTATCTGTATAGTTGTGTATGTATATGAGGTATTATAAACTACAAAGTCAGTATCAGGAATGATAGAGGTCGAAGTAGTAACACTAAAACCTGGTTACAATGGCCATTCCTGCGTGGTCTCGGATCGTTTCGTTGCTTGTTCGAGGGTGGCCCGGACCTGAGCTATCGTTGAAAGTTAGTAGAAAACAGAAGGGAAGAAGACATGAAAGAAATCAAGAACGAAGGAAGTTAATAGAGACAGAAAGAACGAGGTAATAGGAAAGCAAAACGGAGCGAGGGAAGGCGCCAGAGCGAATGGCAAAGCGAATTGGTCTAAGAGAAACACGGCGGCGTGAGATCCTTTTTTTTCTTCTGCTTTTTCTATGGCTGATTTGTTCTTGGGAAGAAGGGCCTTTCTAGATCAGAACTTAGCGTGGAAAGAAGAAATTTCATCAGAAAGCGGAAGAGAGAAAAGAAAAATTAAATAAAAAGTGCGCGAGTGTGCAATTCTGGAGTTTGGCCCTGCACTTACAATTGCGCAACAGCGCATTTACAGAGCCAAAACGAAATCACGGTCCCATTTCACGCCCCCCTAACTTCATTTTTTTTTTTTCAAAAGCCCGGTTGGTCCATTTCAGTCATGTGTCTTGGTGAATAAAGGCTGTTTCTCACCTGTTATACCTTCTATGTGCTCGCTCATAGGAGGAACGGAGACAGAGGGAGTGTCTATATGTATATGTAATGTGCAATGTATAGTGTGTGCCTCATTATATGTATGTAGTGTTATAGTAGCACTTGTAGAAACCAGATGTGTCCAGAACCGCCCACCTAGTCAAGCCAAGAGAACATGGATATGAGCTTGGATTGCCTTACAAAAGAAAAAAAGATCAAGGGCGTCAGGACTCTGGACAATATCATTTCTAGTGCTAGTGCCTCACTGGCTTACTCCATTCATATCTATCCAATAATGTGATACGTACGCTACGTTAAGATTGCCGTCTAGTCAGGTTAAGCTCGGTCACTTGGCTAGTCTCCATCGCTTCACTTTTTGCGGTCACAAAATATAGACTAGAGACTAGATGCGTGCGTGGAGGGGAAAGAGGAGCGGCTACTGTTCACAACTGTCCGGCAAGCCAATCAGCAGAAAATGCCATTTCCAGTCGGTCTGTTCTCTGTACTGTATACTGTATTTTGGCTTGCTTAGAACACTCCCATGCCGCTTTAGCGAGCCGCTGTATCAAGTAATAAATATAGCTGCCAAACGATCATACAGCAATCTATGTATATCACTTGAATGCAATATATATAGATAGACTTAACCGTCATATTCATACACACGTGATATGTCAATTTCCTAATCAGAAATGCGACCACAGAATCTCAGTATAGCCGCAGCTTAAGTAGCTCGGTGACGTTTGGTTTTGATTTATTTTTATTTCGGTTGTTGCACCACTAAGTACTCGACGTTAACACTCAAATTTTCTGCCAAGTCCGTTTTTTGAGGATGAAAAAAAAAATAAGAAGAATATTCATTATTCAAAGGTATGTCCCACACATCCTTAAATATCATTCCAGTGTACATCGGGTATGTTCTTTCTTAAGTGTGATCTCTGATCACATGTGGTAGCTGCCCAATTACTCCGCTTGTCACTCATTTCTATATTCAAGTCGATAAGTATTCTGATATATTGATCCTAGATCCTTCCTTTGTCATCTTATACTTTAGCTGATTGATCAATTATTTTCAAATATATATATGTATATATGCAATGTGTGTGTATAGTATCGTAACATGGTCAATCATCTTCAAGCTCAATGATGAGATAAACACCTGGATGTATCATCTAATACTTATACTTCTGTAACTATTAGTTATTACTTTGCCAATTCTACTACCTCCCTTTCTATCTTTGTTCACTGATAATCCGCCAAAGTGACTTAAAATACGCATGGCTAATCTATACATATATACAAATTATTCTCTACGCACAAATCAGTTCCTTGTATAGGATGCTCTTAGTGAATAGGATCAACTCACTCACTAGTCGATTGCCTTATCTTTTCGATCTGAGATCTACACAGACATGGTGTTCAAAATGCCCATAGTCTTCGCCTGTGGTAGTCCACGGCACCCTGGGGTAGTGACTTTCTTTTGACCCCGCGGCACTCTACAGATAGGCCTATTTTGTCACCTTGCTGGATGGCTGGGTCTGAACCCTATCCCCATGTCAGTTTGATCCTATTACTACTTTTAATAAAGCTAGTGGAATGACCTTTTGTCATGTTTGATGAGATATCGAGTTCACTCTATCGTGTATATACGACCACTAAGCTCACAAGAAAAACAAAGAGAAGTATTCTATATATACTTTGAAAAATCCAGTACAAGAATAATGTACAAAAAATAATATAATTGAGAGACTAGATAACCAATCACATCTACACATCAACAGACCTAACGCCTCATCGGCGTTTATTTGGAAATGACGGCGGGAGGAATCACAATGTCTTATGTCGTAGTGTTGTTCTAGTGTCTTGTCTAGCTTCATATTTTGGTGCTCTTTGAACGAAACCTTTGAGACCCTAGAAATGGCACGCCCGGTCGCTGAAATACTATTCTAGAAAGGAAAATAAAATACAAGGCGCCAAATGATTCCACATCCTGTATGATGTAAGTCTGATAGTATGTACTGCTTGGTCTTCGTTTTCCATAGCTAATCGAAACATAGAATGAATAAAATAGGATTTAACAAAAGAACTTTATCTATCTTTCCTAGTTAACGGAGACAACAAGACTCGGACTTCGGTCATCCTTTTTTCACAACATTTCTTAATCAGCTAAACTGTGTTAAAGTATTGGCCAGCAAGACATACCTTACATATTAGGGTTATACGTAAGTATAATAATTCGAGAATGTGTTACCAAATCCAACCCTATCTATTACCTTGAATAGAAAAAAACATCTTAAACAGGATGAAGATGAGGGGTGGGGGGAAGGGAAACGGACACATATATTAGGCAGCTGATAGCAAACGGGCGTTCGATGCACAAGACTATTTGTCAATCGCAGGCATTAGAAGCGCTAATGTTTGAGCATAGAATATACATATGTATTTTTTTATTAACCCATAAATTATGGCGCATCTAGGCCTTGAACCTTGATATAGATACATAGATAGAGAATGTGGCACGAGTGTATATTTGATGTCAGTAACGTTGTATAATGCATATACAATCGATTACAGTTACAATAACAATTCGAATTGGAATAGGGCCTGCTGTATAGTGCATGTGGCATATATTACAAATGACCAAGTGAAGGCACATTGTCTATAGTCCATAATGTATGCTGGTGCTAGGCCGAATAACTGTCCCAGATTCAGCTACTAGATAAGACTGTCACTCGATTGTTTGTCACACTATGCTATTATATTATTATCAATACGTGGGGCGCTGAATGTAGCCTAATGGGAAACTTAACTATCACAAATGTTAGAAAAAGAGGGTACACTGACAACTATTACCGTTCAAGAGTTCATTCGAAAGTAGAGCGTCTTCTTTATATCTAAGCAAGGGTTACTCGTCCCATTTCGATAACATATGTTTTTCTTGGATTATATTGGAGGGTCTGGTAGGCTCGCTTCACAAGATCTAGTCTAGCACTAGATACTAAGCGATAACTAAGCCATGACATGACTCTTATCATTTGGCATAGCATCGTTAAGCGATGATGATCAAACTTGATGGAAGTATCCACATAGGGCTAATATGATATTCATCGTACTGTGGTTTGTATTGCCCTTCTCATAAATAGAAACACTAGAAACTGGACAACAATTTTCTATCATGGAATGAGTATCTTGACTCAAGATGGATGTACATATATCTAGTGGTTGCGACATACTTGATTTCATCACATAGTTCGTCACAGCAACTTTTGATTGAAAATAGCACATCATATCACATAACAACAGTCTAACCGGATTACCATATACATGACTTCTTTACCGGGCCGGGATAAAAGCCCATGGGATAGGAAATTCCATTATTGGATGCGATATCTGTCCTCTGCAATGATTGAGCCAACTTAAACTCCCATGAACCATGTTATCCGCAGACGCACAACTGCCTACATCAAATCAAAATATGGACTAAAAATTACACATCTAGTGAATTTAATAAAAAAATCCTAACAGTCTTAGTAGTTACAAGTCACTAAGGGTTGTTTAAGCCAGGGCGCTTGGCTGAATTTGTCCGTGCAATAGTAATGAAAGCAGGGAACAGGGAAGTTACGTCTGAAGGGGCAGATGCGTGTGTAACCACCTCTGCCAACTAGATTGGACTGATATTTTGGGTAGTTTCCATGTTGCGTCTTCGATTAGTACTATTTCAGGGCCATAAGGCGTTTCTTTCCTTCCAGTTAGGCCTGTTCGTCATCTCATGATTTAGGAAGGCGCTTGTTTGGGTCTAATTGACGATTTAACATTGTTGAAGACAGGCTCCCTCGGTGCCGATTATCCAAGGGGGTCATTTGTTGGCGATGAACTCTTAGCGCTTAGTTTTGGCTGGGGGCTCAGCTGTCTTCTTGCTAGAAGATTTTTATCAAAGGAAAACCATTCCTCTATTGACTTTCGCTTTACCTCCTCGAAATTATTGTGTGACTTTCTCGGTTATGCTGCACGGGGCCATCACCCTTTTTCCAGCTGAAAGGATCGCGTTCAACAATGGCTGCATACAAAGCATCTGAGATGGTGGCCTCAGCTTTTGATCTGGCTTGGGCCTTTTGCCCCCTGTTGTTGAAGCTGAACAACCCATCTTGACGTTTTTGTTATGACTTGATATGATTTTGAATCCGGTTTTGTCGGTTGAGAGACTATATCAACTTGAAAGAATGCTCATTCCTATCTTGGCCTCTCTGTCTTTATACATATATCTTAGTTCTCTAGTGCGAGTTGTTCGTCCCCGCTTTCCGTATCCAAGGACAAAAAGCAAAGCAAAAATAAATTTCGCCCCTCACTTCCCACAAAGGTCTGTTCCACTCTAATGAGACACAATCCAGGCCTCGATCTCGCATGAATCGTTGATCCGAGAATTCCATCACTATTCCAATTTTTTTTCTAGTCCTTTTTCTCCATCGATCGTGGTTTAAGGGAGGAATGCCCATTTCCTGTTTGTTCTTACTATGATCGACGAGATTTTCTCTTGGGTTTTTTTTCTTTTGGGTAATCAGTTTCAGTGAAGGCATTTGCTTGTTTAGCTTTCGGATGGTATCAAACATCATCATGATATACCTGATTCGGATAAAACAACAGCGAAATGCATGTTTTCTATCATCCATTAATATTTGCTTTGACGAATGTTTATACATGAGGCCACTACAACAGTCCTTGGGGTACTGTAATTTCGAGTATTATGTATTATTTTACTCCTATCTTAAAATAGCTATTGCGCAGCTTCTAGTAGGCTCTGCATATACACATATATATATCTTAAAAGCGAAAGAGAAAATTAGCAGGCTGGCATATGACCACATACATACATATCTGTATGTCCTTTCTCAAATAACTTGCATTATTTTTATAAAGACAGCCCACTGATTAGGCCGTAATGTAGAGTATTCTGTACAAATTTTCATGTCCTTTAGTAACGCTTAGCTGGCCAACGAATACAAAAAGTCTTAGTATATCCCTCTATGTAGGTAGCATGCTTACTATGACTATACGATGATATCTTTGCTACTGTCATGAAGATCAAAAGTGCACATATTTACAAGCATCCATATCTGACAAACACTTTATATTACTCTATATTGATGCTCGTTATTGTCTTTTTATTCTTTCCCTTTTAGTCAGTACCCTTGGTAAGAAATCATTTCCTTCTTTTCTCTTTAGTTGGAGCTGAAAGGTGTTTACTCAAAAAACATGCAACTTGATGTCAAGGAGTCGGACAACAAAGTGTGTTATCACTAAAGGCTATTACAACAACTTTTTCCCACTGTATCAGAGAGATATGTGCAAGCCACTCTGATTTTGGTCATGCACATAAGATAGCCATCAGTACTAGAAAGAATGTAACACGCAAAGTGTAATATCTAGGAGTAGCAATATGATATCTTTGTATACACGGAATCTCCCTACCGGATATCGTTATCCTGTTTCTACTAGTTTCAGGGCTGATACTACTGGTGCTTTTGGCTAAGGCGTGTGCTAATAGTACGAATACCGAGAGGCTGGATATAATAAAGTATCATCAGCATTGCAATAGTTCCCTTCACGGATTTTATAAAGATGATATATACGATTTATATGTCATCTATTACCTCACATGATACGTCTCTACACATGTATGCATCTTGCTTCGCCAGTATATAGAGAAGTTGACAATTTAACATTGCATTGGTTCCGTATGAACCTCTGTGTGTACCAATATATGTATACATATGTATGACCTCTCTGGATGGACGCCTTATTACATTACTACCCTACTTTCACCCCCCCCCCCCCCCCCCCCCCGCCTTTAAATCACAGCACTTAAAATCGGTTTTTTTCCTCGTTTGGTAAATCTAGATTGACGGATCAAACATATGGAACTATAAAACGAACGTTTGCTCATACCAAGTACTACTATGATGTAATATCCTGCCTTGGTAGTCATATTATATTGCTTACCATTTCGGAGGATCATAATTAATGCAATAGTGGCCTCTTCAGCCTCCATTGGTGGCTTAACATACTGCAATGTATGTACAGATACGGAAAATTCCCGTATTTTCTCACATTTAAATATATGAGTGACATTCCAAATCGCCACATAATTACATAGCCTTGGTTTACAATTGTAATTTATATTAGTAAGAAATGGCATTCATCCGCTCTTTTGTATGCGTATGTATGCCACGGCATTCAAACCTCTACTATCAAATCCACTTGCAGATCTTTGAGCATAAAGATCAATAAGTTGTGAACATCTTCATGTATGTGTCTAAAATCGGTAGTTGTGCACTTCAAAGGGAAGGCTGTGTTGTCGTGTTAAGACACTAAACAACAACGATCTGTGCATTATGCGGTATAACTCAACCAAGAGAAAGCGAATGATAAACAATGTGAAGATATGACACGTTGACCAAGATAACGTGTCCAGGCCTAACGGAAGGCAGCTCTGTTGTAAGAAACTAAGATATCTATCACATACCTGACTTCTTGGCATTTGTGTACCCGTACATAAAATCATCACCTGACTGCCCGATATCTTTACCAGGCTAATACTTCGGTATGAGTATCTTATAGTCATATCTGATGCAGTTCTAAATGCTGTGCACGCCGTTAAAGATTTGTTATCAGCCGATTATGTCAGCTAGAGAGCGATCGTAACACCATCCAGATTGAATTATGGAAGGGAGATAGATTAAGTTGTGTTACATCCATCCAGCTATCATTACATGACACGATATATACCATGGGCGATTATAAAATGGCACAAATGGGCATGAAGTTGAAAGGTCAATTCAAGTGCATGTCGACACAGTATCGAACGCTATTAATTCTAATTTACAGGCCTATGTAGTCAGATGTCAATTCTCACATGAACTGAACAAGGGGAGATCAACCAAGTCGACGTTTGTAACCTAGGGAAGCAAAACAAGCGAAAAGCAAACTACAAAAGGGACAAGGTACCTCCAAAAACGTATGAGAGATATAGGTAGCACGAGATGTTAAAAACAACATCAGAAAAAAGAAAAGGAATAACAAAAACACGAAGAGATCATGAAGAACTGCCGCCGTAGACAAAATCAAAATGTGGTGGATGAAAGAACAAGGTAAGATATGTAGAGAAAAAGCGAGAAAAAGTAAAAGTCATTCATTTGTAACAATGCAAGCCTACTCCATGTCGGTACGCAATACCCAGAAGAGACATGTATGGATAAGGAGGGAGAGGGCTAATGAGGCAACGACATCTCATGCATGTAAAAAAAAAAATCTTCATGTAACATGTGCGTGTTGGTGGCACCAACATCTTTTAAGGTCGTTTTTTTTTGCTGGTTTGTTTTCTTATTCGTTGTATGATAGCTGAGTTAGAGCCTAACTTCGCTAGAAGTAGTGCTGCAGAAATGCCGATGTAGAGGAGGCCGTGGTTCGCTCGCTTGGGTCTCATGGGCCAGCAATTCCCAGGCCGACACGAGTCTGTCGTTGTTGTTGCTGCTGCTGTTGTTGTTGTTGGAAGTACATGGCATTGTTGCCGACGCTCATGCTGGCTGTGGTTCCGGTACGCTCCCGCATACGACGACCCTCCATGAGGCCCCTTAGGCCTCTCTTTTGGAGGCCAATGACGCTGCTCAGTTCGCCCGTCCACATTTCGTTGAGTTCGCCAGAGATGCCCCCTGGACCGCCATTTTCACCGTCTCCCAGCTCAGAACTCCACTCCGAACCAGATACGCTAGTTGTCGCACTTAGATTCTCTTGGCTAGGCCGCAATGCAGGTCCGTTGTGTACAGCGGTATTGATTCGGAGGGAGCCAGGCGCAGCATTGGCTTCTGGTGCTACTGAGGCTATTGAAATCTGGTCGAGCATAGTATCGAGGCCATTGAGACTTTCAGCCGCAGCAAGCTCTAATTTGGAACCACTATAGTTAGGATTCAGTGAACCGTCAATACCACGACCTCCACCGGCAGCCATAGCGGTAGCATTGAACACTGCAGCAGCATTACGTGAATCAAGTACCATGTGAAGACGAGCTACAACGGCCTCCAATAGACCATCAACCTTGTAAGGTCGCGCAATTTGAAGAAGTGAGCAGAGAATCTGAGGGGTGCAGATGGTTGAAGAAGGCGGCGGTAAAGACGATGTGTACAAGAAATGCACCAAAGCTTGGACTGTGAGAGAGGTATGGGGCAGGTAGAGACAGCGTGGCCGAGATGTGGGGTTGAGTGTCCGGGGGGTCGGGGAGCTGTGAGTGACTGATTCATCGGGACCAAAGTTTGTGCTACTGTTGGAAACGCTGGATGCTGAAGTGCTTGGTGGTTGGCCGCTAGACGAAGAAGAAACCGGCGTGCTCTCCGATACCGTACTACGGGAAGAGTTGACAGCTGGACTCCGCATCGTTACACCAGTTACACCAGATCTTAGAGTCAAGGCATCACTAGTATCCTGGGTGGTGGTTCCCTCACGCAAAAGTTGGTTGAAGTATGGACCCCAACGCCTGGAGACAAGCCGCGAGCTGATGGGGATTCTCTCGCCCTCGATACAGAGGATGTCCATGTCAGACACTTCCCGCATGGCTAACAATTTCTCACCTAGGTCGTCGGCGGCTCGTGAGTGAGTACGGCCGGCAGCAGTGTAACCGGCTTTGCGGGCTAGGCTCAGGCTGGGAGCAGTATACGGACTACTAGCGGAGATGAAGCCAGACATCGGAGAAATGTGGCGTGGGTTGTCGTAGAAGCCAAAGGCTTCCAGTTCAACCATGCAAACATGGCTAAAGTTTATACGACGATGATTGTAGTCTTCAACAAGACTTCGCTTGCAGTTGCCGAGGATAACAAAGGTGTTTCGCCTATTCCAAAGAATTCCCTTGTTCCAACTACCATGACTAAAGACAGTTCCTCCAGCATCAATTCGGTTCCATGTGAGTGTTCTGAGATCAAGAGCCCAGAGGGCGTATTCTTGTTTCGACGATGTCAAATACGTGCCACTAACTACAAAATGAGTGTCGATGATGCCACCGTTGGGAAATCGTAGACCGGGAGGTGTATGTGCGCCAGACATACTCTTTTCTGTCAAGGCGCCATTGGGTGCGCGTATCTGAAGCTCCAATTTGACATCGAGGAAGTTATAGTTTGAGTATATTAGCATAGAAGAGCCTGTGTCTTTTGGGATAGTATCGAGTCTTTGCGAGTTATGGTTTCTGCCGACCTTGGCGCTAACAGCAGGTGACAGTGCGGCAACAACGCTACGGTAGGCACCACAGCTCTTCCCTAGACGTTCAGTAGAGGTCCATTTGAGACTGCGCAGATTGAAGACACTGATTTCCTCGATGTACTGGTTGTTAGCATCCTGGCCACCAAGAATGACCATTTCTGCGCCGCCAGTGCCATCGATATTGATGCCTATGCGGCCTTCGTTTGGATTGCCGGCTGATGATAGGTTGTGTTGTAAAGCCGAGAGCGACGCCTTGTGCGAAGCGAACACGGCCGACGAGTTCAAGACGGTAGCGCAATGAGCATAGCGACCCTGTGGTGGCTCTGCTACAGGAATAAATGACCACCGCTTAGTAGGGATGTCATATATGTAAACGTCGGAAACGACCGAGGGCGGATCTTCACCGTTCCCTGACATGGCAGCCATGCCACCATAGCAGACCATTTTGGTATCGCCCAAGGCACACATGGAGTGAAAGTATCGTGGGGTTGGGACATCGCCAGAAGTGCTCAGTTTTGTCCAGTGACGGCTAATTAGATCTAGTTCGTACATAGCCGATGTCAAGGGGCCCTGACGGTTACGAGAGACATGTCGACCACCAAACACATACAGCTTGTCACCGACAATGGTGGTAGTGACGCCGACTAGGGGATGGGGCTCGCGGCCTGTGGTCTTGTGAACATTACACATCAAGCCAGACAGGTGTGCCGATGTTGGATTTGCAGCGGGCGGGCCGTCATTAGCGGTAGTAGAGACATTGTTTCCGGAGTTCGGGGTTCGTGGCTGCTGGCTGAAGGACGGAGACTGGCTCGAGCTGTGTTGGCGTGGACGCTCAGCGTCGAGATGCGACTGGCTCGAATCGTACTGCGAGTCGTGGTGGCCATACACACCGCTAGATGAGGGCATGTTGGAATCCATGGTGCGAGAGCGGGGGCGCGCGAGAGGACTCCTCTGCGAGGTTGAGTTTGTGATATACGAAGATGCTGGCGATAGCGGAAGCGGGGATTGCTGGCGGCGTGGCGCAGTTTTGGAGAAGGGAGACGGTGAGGGTGAAGCGCACGCTGCGGCAGAGGAATAGTGGTGGTGGGCAGCTCTTAGCGAATAATCAGAGGCAAAGGCAAAGGTGTGCGCGTCGGAGATAGGGGTCAACGGTGGAAATGGAGCCAGCTGCGGCGGCTCAGGCAGCGGTTTATCGAGGCTCTCTTGCAGGCTGCAGCCGCGGCGGTGCAAGGGGAGGTTGGATTGAGACTGCAACGGGGATATATTCGACGGGTTGGCAATGGAGATCGGCGGCGCTGAAGCAAACAGTGCAGATGTAGGCGAAGCAGCAACAATGCTATTACTATGGCTATTGGTATTATTGCTATGGCTAGCAGTGGCTGCAGTAGTCGCGGTGATAGCACTGGCACTGACACTGGCATTGGAGCTGGCACTGCCAGTGGCACTGCCACATTGAAACGCAGAGTTAACGCCACTCACCGGCGACCCAGTGCTAACGCTAGAATGCTGAAACGCAGGCGCTAGGTCTCGCAGTTGCAGGAGGCTGGGTCGCTTGCCGGTTGAACGCTGGGATTTTGCGGGGTCGTCGCGGCTACCTGAATTTAGTTTCGAGCGAAACCCGCGATAGGCGTTAGAAATAAACTCGCTCGGTGTCTTGGTAGGGCTTATGGCTTCGGATGAGGCTGCTTGCTCAGCTGAGTCAAGCTCTTGTTGCTCACTGATGAACTTAAAGCCAGGCTTCGGTGGATATGCTCGCAGAGACATATTGCGAAAAGACAAATTTAAATCGATAGATTTCAATATTGACTTTTTCTTTATTGGTTGCCCTAAAAAATACGTTTCAGTCGCTGTTGCTATGGGCGGCTAAAGCTACGACTCGAAACTGCGTTTCTAAACGCCCAAGTCAGGTCAAAACACCTCAACTCGGTGTGGAGCTTACAAGCTTCTCAATTTTCAAGCTGCAGGTACGCTTGGCGAAAGACTGCACTAGCAAGTCAGCAGAAGCTTGACTGTCGTGTAATTGCAGGGCTGGTCGTAATTGGGCAGAGATAATATAATATGTTGAGGATGGAGAACACATAAAAACGAGCAAACAACGACAAAGAAAACGACAACATGAATATCGTTGAAAAGTACAAGATAATAGAAAGGAGAAGAGCAACCCAAGAAAAGAAAAGAAAAAAAAACCTAGTGGCTCTACGTAACGTATAATTGCCAACTTCGGACTTTAACTTTCTTTCTACTACGGCTGTCGGGGTGAATTTGATCGTAAGCCGCCCTACTTTGCATATCCAAAAGCCAGCCTCTGATCAACTATAGCAATCCGTTGCTGTGAATCGTGGGTCAGGGGAATACCGGAGAAATAGTTATAGAGGAAGGATACGCTTTTCTGCAACTTGAAGTCCGTTCTGTATAGCAAACCATGAAATAGAACAGAAGGAAATAACTTGGCTATGAGATTGGGTGGTTGTGGTCTCGTGGACCAAGGAATGAAATATCCGAAAGGCCAGCTTGGTTAATCTACGAACGGCTTCTTTGCCTAGCTTGAGCAGTCTAGGGCTATCAAGTCATACATATATGTACATACATTTAGTATCACGCTGTGGAGATCAAGGCTAGTTTACGATTTCTCATTCCAGAGGTTGTAGTATAGCTTTGATTATTTTATTCACTCAACAATGATTTTCGAAGAACAACCAGAATTAGATAACAAGCCACGATGAATACAGACCTTAGAAGATATCTGCACTTAGAGGCTGGGACTATTTCCACAGTTAGTACTCCAAAGGTTCCTGGAACCAATTTATCGCTCAGGGGAATAACATACATATACCGTCTCCTCTTTGATACATACACGAACCATACTTAATTGTGGTTTTACTTTCAACTACAGGGGAACATGAGCGTCCCATGAAATCCGAACAAATCGATTCTTAGGATCCTAATTAGAGTAGTGATCAAAAAAGAAATCCCATGATGTGTGATATCTGGAATGAAGGCATTTACTCAACAATGTCAGAGCGGTAGATGTTCTTTCTTCTAGATTGAAGCCCAACAATATGGAGAATATTCTTTAAATTAAAGATGTCCAGAACGGCGTATCCGATCATAATTAATTGATAAAGGTATCAAAGCGGTGTTAATAGTCATCTTATGAATTATACATTTCCTTTGGAAGAAGCAAGTATGCCTGGCTCGGTCTATATATTCCACGAAGCCAGTTAAACATGATATTGTTTCTTTATCACATTAAACACTAACTTAATCTAGTTTATTTTCGGATGGCATCTGCTGTCATCTATCTCATCTTCAGTAATTGCATTGTGCCTTGACATTTTCATCGAGTTCGTTTGCATTTGTATCTGTACGTCAATTTCCTAATATACTTTCAGGCAGTCAGTTCCTGGCCATGTCCAAAGTTCATGCTTTGACCTTGAACTGATTTAGATAACTTCGTCACCCACCCATCTTGGTGTCATGAAATGAAATTTGGGGTATCATTACTGACACCCATTAAACTTGCAAGAAAACCTTGTATGACAACTAATCATCTTTGGCGTGTGATTGCGGACTCACATGGCAACCAGATATCATGGCGTAAGCTTTCTCGCTTGAGCGGTAGCCGCATTTCCATGGCAATTGAATTTATGTATCTTGTCTGTCTCCTTGCCGTCAACCTTTAGGGTTATACCCAAGCTGCAACCCGAAATGGAATTGACGACGATAATTGAGTAGACGATGCTTGTGTTGTCGAATCACGAAGAGCCACGCAACAATATACGACATCAACGACTAGTTCTGGCGTATTTCGGCTTTTTATGTAGCTCAGCATCCGACTCGGTATACAACTATATACATATATGTATGTACTGTCACCATTCAACCATATACGGCACTCCCTGTAAATTCTGTGATCAGATCATGGGTGCATGTCTTCAGAAGCATCTCCATTTCTAACGAAACATAACATAGTAAAGGGCTGTTCATGGTTCGCACAGACAAAAACTTGACATGTTAAATTAAATTCCAATTGGCGAACGGCGAATTGCCAAGTGCTTGCCCGGCGAACAGATGGATGATTGGGTAGCTTTTTATCTGTTAATAAGACGAAATCAAGATGATATCGCGAATATGTACTATACATTCAGCAGTAAGACCACAGTATAAAGTGGCATCAAGTTGAGGGGGTAGAGTTGTCATATTAATATGATAAAAAAGCAATTCTAGCTGGGCAAAGTCGCCGAACGTGAAATAGACATCTTCATTCCTCCTCAGCTAAGACAAGCTTTTTTTTTTTTATATATATCCTAGCCTTAGGCCAAACCAACGTGCACTCCATCTTTGGGAGGTAGTACGGATGCATTATTTGTAACAGGGACAGAAACATAATCTTCATTTGTGGTTGTACACTGGCCAGACTGGTGGCTGGCTCAGCATTCGCATGGCTCGGGAGTATAGACCCTCCATGTCGGTCGTGGTATTAATTTGACGAGATTTAGACATTACCGGTGAAAAGTTTCACTGGCAAGCAGCTTCATGTATACAAGATACAGGTGAATTTAAGCATTGATCTTCTCCTTGGGAAGGGGAGTGAAGCGCAGGTAAGGCTTGACAATGCGGAACTCGGGGAACAGGGTCTTGGCCTCCTCGTTCTTGACACCGGGGTGAACAATAACATCCTCACCAGGAATCCAGTTGATGGGGGTGGTGATGCGGTACTTGTCACCGGTCTGGAGAGAGTCGACGATGCGTAGAACCTCAGCGGTGTTGCGGCCGGTCGAGGCGGGGTAAGACAGGATGGTGCGGATGGACTTCTTGGGGTCGATGACGAAAACAGAGCGGATGGTGAAAGCGATACCCTTCTCGTCGACGTTGGTGGCATCCTGCTCGTCGATCCTACAGGTATGTATGTTAGTGCATGTAACTAATTTAAGCTGCACGTAAAAGCATGATATTTTTTTTTACTTACATGTCGTACAGAAGAGCAACCTTGCGCTCCTTGTCGGCAATGATGGGGAACTTCACATCGGAGCCAGTGACCTCGTTGATGTCCTTGATCCAGCCCTCGTGAGAGCCCAGGGTGTTGGCAGAGAGACCAATCAGCTTGACACCGCGCTTGGTGAAATCGGGCTCGAGCTTGGCGAAGGCACCCAGCTCGGTGGTGCAGACGGGGGTGTAGTCCTCGGGGTGGGAGAACAGAATGACCCAGTTGTCACCGATGAACTCATGGAAGTCGATGGGGCCGGCAGTGGTGTCAGCCTTGAAGTTGGGGGCGGTGTGACCGAGACGGAGACTACCATTAAAAGGTTAGTATATATGTTCAGCAGTGTAGATGTCCAATAGCATCGTTGCATATAAACAGCGATGAAGTTTGGATGGGAATATGACATACGACATTGTGAATGATGTTTTGGAGTTGAAGATTAATATAAAAAAGAGTAGAAAGTTGACCTGTGATGTGTAATAATAGAAGAAAGGAAAAAGTTTAGCTATCCATAGAAAGAGGGGAAGATTCAATTTATATATAATGGCACTACTGGGCAAGACAATCAGCTAGGACAGGTAGAACAGCTAGGAAACGCTTAGAAAACGGGCCAGTTGCCGTCTGTAGCACCTCGGAAACTAGGCTACGACAAATATATCTACTTGGACGGCGAAGATTCAAATCCAAGCTTCGCAAAGAAAGGCGTGCTTGGCCCTTTGCTGATCGATCCAAACAAAGCCACAAGTATCCTTTTGCTGTTTGCGCCATACTGAAGGTACATTAGCGCTACCTTTAATTGTGGGGCTATTGGCTGTCTCTTCCCAGGTCCGGCCATTGCGTGCTCGGCGTCTTGCTGGCTCATTGAGGCTTTGCTTATATGGCTCCGATTTAATGTTTCTCGCAACCTTTTTTCCCGTCGTGGGTCGAAGGTTACAAGAATACAAGAATACTTGCTATGGTAACTAGAAACAACTAGAAGCGAATATCGGAATCGCCCCCTTGCTGGACCGTTAGCTTCTGGGGGATGGAGAATGAAGCTACCTCATCAAGATCTTTAGTCGGAATGGCGTCAGCCCACCATGTCATTTCACAATAGCAGTAAGCGGGGGGCCATGTCATCTTGTATCTTGTGATGATGTTTCCACTCCATATACATATATACCTTAAAAGTACATAGTTTATGAAAAGTAGTACTGTGGTGGGCAAGATGCTTTCTTGTAACTGCAACTAGTACTATTTCTGTTTTATGTTGTTGCTTCTCTTTCTATTCACGCGTATCCTGGGGCATCATGTGTATGGGCAAGATCTGCTATACTTTGCTATAGCACTCGTGTAAGTGACCAACCGGGTTACAACATGATCGATATACACATTACGTAGGTCGGCGATTACTCGTGCCTATGTAGTACTGCCACAGAACAAGCAAACATCATCGAGAATGTTTTTTTTTTTCTTTTCTTTTTTTTCAGACAACCGCCCGTTATACAGATACATCTACATGAAAGCATAACGAACTCACGGCGACAACATCGTGATATCCGTTGGTTACTATCGCCCTTCTTGACTTGATCCTGTCCTGTCCTGGTTATCCTGGCCATCTTACCGCGATGGGAATAGCTGGCTATTGCGTGCTGTGGCAAATATGTGATTGGCTAGGCGCTTCTCAATCGAGTTAATTTGTTCATTACTGGCAGATTTTGCATCAGCATTATTATGATCTTTTGTAGCAGTGAATCGTCAGCCCCACAGCGGGGTACTGTATTGCTATTCCTTTACTTCCTATTAGTTAGTACCTTGATCTGCTCCATTTTTTTCTTACTAAAACAACTGCAGCAACCACAACACGACAGTTGTATGCATCAGCAAACAATATCTGTATGTACAGATACATATGTGCATCTGTCGTTTATCGTGATTATCAAGAAACCCCTTCACTGAGCATATATACTTATAACTAACCGAAGGATATGAAGCCGGCCAACAACAGTATCATAGCACTAACATAACATAGCCCAAGAATCTAGAAACCCAAGACCGAACATGCCATACACAAATCCCACGACAACTTATGTTTGAGGAATATCATCATTGATTCGAACTTCGTAAATGAAGGATCTATATGTTTATGTTAAGTATAAATAGGAACTTAGCTTTGGGACCGCTACCAATTTTATCCTAACTGGCATCTTTGACAGTTCGTAGATCCTCAATCTCTAATTTCACTCAATGTGAGCTGATAGCTAACCGTAGTGTCATAACAAACTGACACCATTCAGCATATACATTGTACCATAGATGCTACTCATTATCAAAGCTTATATGGCATGGATGGACGGACTCTAAGCTATCTATGACATATTGAAGCTAGCGTGTATCGAATGCCTATATAAAAACCCTTGGAGCTAAGGTCTCCGCATACTAACATGGCTTATAGAGACGCCCCTTTCCATTTTGTCCTTATAAGCTAATGTCAGCCTATCTATCGTAGATGACATGTTTTTTTCTAGGTGTAAGTCACACTAGTAGCGCTTTTCATCAATAAAATATCTTTGTGCTACACAAGCACAATGACCGGAGGCACCATAATCATGAAAAAAGTCTTTGGAAATATGAAGGTATGGACTCCTAATGCTATACATATCAATCACTACAGAGTATATTTAACTTTATGTGACCATATGTAATCACATAACTATGTATAATACAAGGTAATATTCAAGTTTTGGGTTGTAAAGTGTCATTTGCCTTGTAGGCAGTAACCTCAGTAAAGTAGCTAGTAATATATGCTTCACGATCTCTTTTCAACCCTCATATAACCTATTGCCTTCTATAGTAAGCCCATAAACTTGAAAATTAAAATGCTGACTTGACAATCTTGCCATTTCTTTCAAAATAAAAAACCTTTCTTCGGGTTTACCCCATCCTCCATTTCTCTTGTGTCTTGTGTTCATCAGCAAACCTTTAATCTCATCTATCATCCATTGGATGGATGTCGCTCGTCACTTTGTACCCATCTCGTCTTATCGATTTGAAAGTCTTCGTCATGACTCGTTCTTCGTCCAAGCCTGCAGGCTTTGGCGATGAGCTTGACCGTAAAGTATCAGCATTCCCCGAAAAAAATACTGATCAGACTAGTTTCTATCAAAACGTCCACGAAAAGGACTTGCTTCCTTTCTTAAGCGATGAAAGCTTATCACTTCCGTCGAGAAATGCTGATATCAATGGGTTTGATACCGAAGCTTTCCAGCAGTTTTCCGAAGCTAGTCTCGAGAGTAGCTCAGATCTTGATCAATCTGTTCCGGTCGGGCCTCCTTTCTATTCGGATGCTAGATCTTCTCGCCAAGATGTATCTGAGCCTTTCTCTAGCTCTGACTCCATTCATTCGCCTGAAAGAAATGCGTTTTCGGTCGGTATCATTCATTCGCCTCTGGAGACATCAGTCTTCCATACAAGCTTCACCACGGAGGGAAATGAAACGAGCCCCTCACCTTTCCTTGCTGTCAACATTTTGCAAAGCGCAGCTGCTAATGCCGGAAGTATCTGCCCAACCAAACTCTACCATTCTACTGCTGTACATGAGCAATACCCACGAGCATATCCTATTCCAAGCTCCACACCTATCTCTCGGCCCTTTTCAGCGATCAACACACGCATCTCCACTGCCGAGCATCAAAACAAACAGAGTAGACGGCCCTATCTACTGAGTTACGCTCTACATCGCCACACCCATGAACACCATCAACAAACCCGTCTGCCATACATCAACACCTCGATAAGATACGACCTACCTAATCTGCGTTCCATGGGCGTTGCAGCTCGACGATTGGTAAGTATCTTTCACTCATCGATGTTTCCATGCACCTAGTTAATGTATCCATCCCATCATACGCTGGACATGCAGATAATCAGACAGAATCATCAACAACGTACTGTGACTCAACAGAATCACTACAAGACATTACCTGGAATGACACAAAATGACGAGGCTGAGCCGAATGGTCAGCCTAAGAAACATGACAATGTGGGCGATGCTAGTGCTTCGAATACCGTACAGGAAAACGAACTCAATGAGGATAATATTGACCTCATTGCTAGCCTTGGCTTTACCAACCAAGAGTTCGCAGACTTCTTGGCTACCGACTTGGGCATAGCTGACGAGATCTTCGGTGTAAGTCTATTATCATACTTGCTAAGATATCGGCCGTATCGAAAAAAGCTAACCCCTCTTCCCCCCCCCCCTCTCCCCCCCCCCCAGGACAGCGAGAAAGCCAACAATACCATAGACGATCAGGATGACACGAATGCCACGGATGATACTGACCCGAGTTCAGTTGAAGTGTCGGGAGTTCAGCTACAAGATGCTGAACTTCAAATCACAGAAGAGCCCTCTTCCGACATTGAAAAGATGCCCTTGGGGCGACTGGTCCGCTGCAGAAAAGACCATTCTCTGCAGATACGTCCCTGTGTCAGGGCCCGTTATCCAGGACTTCACGTCATCGACTCTTATGACTCGTTGGGTGAGAAACTTGACAGGATGTATGATTACATCTACGAACCTAGCGAAAGATCTATTGGTGAGCTGGTGTGCCTACTATCAATCTTTTGAGACTTTGTTCGTGAGGCTGACTTTATCTTTCTCTTTCAACAGTCACACAGGAGCCTACCACCAAACAACTAGCAGATATCAGACAAGTTTTGACTTTCTTGAACTCAGTCGATTGGACTTACGAGGTCATTACTCTTCTGTCCGACTACTTGATCAAGCTCCTTCCATTACCTACTACCTTTGCCGAGTTTGAGCCGATTCAGAAACATAGCCCTACGATTCTTGGATCGGATATCTTGTTGGCTCCCGAACTTGATTCGATCAGCACGGTAGAGTACCTAGCTATGGTCGCTATGTCTCTCCCATCAGCATGGACTATCATGACCATCAGCCCAGATGATCAGCCCCTCATCGATCGCTTGAACTACATGCTACGTTCGCGTTAGTTTACACGTCGCATGTTTGTTCAGCGCTATTCGTATATGAGCTACAGCCACTACTACCTTGCTCCTTTTCTATACAAGGTCATGATGACCGTCCGTGTTTTGGATGACATCAATGCCCCCAACCCCGTTGAGGATGCGGCTCAAGAGCACTTCACAATGAAGATCAAAGACAGTAATGAGATATTCTTCAACGTGTACCCCTTGCCTTCTGTGTACTAGGGGACTTCCATGTATGCTAGAACCATGACCATTGAGTCTCATCCATTAGATAAGATACTACTAAAGTAGTATCTTTCCTCATGAACTAATCAATATTGGTCATTATAGGTCAACTGCTCTACTGGGAGATATCATCAATGCGATTTACATTCTGATAACCGATAATCCAGCGTCCATAAGAGAGCTATGCATATGTTATAGATTGTGGTCACTCCCACTAGCCATTATGCAGTTAGAAAAATATATTATAGTTTCATTAAGATGCTAGTGTTGTAAAAACATGAAATAAATTAAGCGTGAGGTCATAAGGGAGTTTCTATCCTAACTTAATGTCTAACTGCCATTTCGCGATCTCTTGAAGGGCGTAGATTGATATTCAAATGGCGCAGCACTTGACTTGATAGGAATTTTCTCGTCATCGTCAGGCATCTTGCATCGGGGCACTTTCAATTCGCCGCGAGCAATTTCGATAGCTGACACGATGGGGAATATCAGCACCATAATAGAGAGTACCTGGCCAAAGCTCCAGATTTTTTCCCCTTGATCTGCCAGAGCTACAGATGGAGTACCGAAGGCTTGAGATGCTGACAAGATCCGCACGGCGGCTGCAATGGCACTGATAGCCATGCCGATTAAGCCTCCGATTTGTACACTTTGATAAAATCTGGGCTTCCGGTTATGTAGATACCATGTAGCCAAGATGAAGACAATGAAGTTGACTGCAATCACTGCGACAGTGCCGAAATATGAGACTCCAAGGTTAGATGCTGTTGTTGTCTTTTCGACGACAGTAACACAAGATACCGGAAGTGTTGAGCTAGTCATATCTTTTTCAACAACTCGCAACATGAAGACGCCATAGATACTTGAAAGAACAAGGTTGACCAACATGAGGCCACCTCTTAGCCATCTAAGAACCCAGTCACGTCGGAAATCTTGCACCAAAGCAAGCAAAGTGACGATATGTACAGACGTAGAGAGCAGTGACAGCATCCAAATGAGGAAGAAGTGGTAGGGAACGATGGAATTAATCTTTGCAAGTCCAACGCTCTGGATACCGATACCGTTGAAAATTTGCTGATCGGAATAACTACTCAATAGTTTACGCCGGATACTTGATTGGTTCTTCCTGATTTCCGAGAATATGATGGACGCGCTAAGGATGACAGCTATACCCGCAGTGACAATGAAAGATATAAGAACCTAGGAAAAATATGTATGGTTAGTGTACTGTGTTGTGTAATCATAAGAGATCTAGTAGCAATATCGAGGAATTGTCTTGGTATCACGTACTCCAGAGCCAGCAATTCCAGAATCGCTTGGTGTAGTGGCTGGTGCATTGCTGCAGTTAGCGGCTTTGTCAAACATTGTGAAAAAAGAAGAAAAAAGAAGAAAAAAATGAGTGTACTGATGCCAAAGGCCTTAGCTAACTGAAAGTGCCTTACGAAAAAGAAGGACAAGCCCAAAGAAGAGCAAAATGATGAGGAGGAAATAATCATCGAGATTGGCGATCTATAAGTACACATTATATGTCTGATAGATTTTCTTTGGGCTTCTTACCTGGGGCTTGCTGCTGACCTTCAGATCTCAAACATCCTTCGATTGGCTAGCGGTCGCCTGACTGATCTCGATTGTTGCGATGCCCAGTGTTTCGGGTTGCCTCGTGATGCTATTTATGTCCAACGAAGGTTAACTTAACTTAGCCGCCATTGATGAACTAAACAAAACTCTATTCTTTGTCCAGCCTCAATTGAGTATGTATCAACTAAGGTCCATCATAATTACTCGGCAGTGTTTCTAGCACAAAGATTATCGTTCTTTTCAATATTTTGTTTAGGCTTTGACGGGGATCTTCATTGAAGTAAATTTTATTTTCTTGGTGCATCAGGCTGGTGTTTGTTCGACTTGATAGCTGATTCAGTAGGCTTTGAAACGAGACACAACAACGCAGCAATTGCACAAAATGTAAAAGCTTAAACGCAAAAACAGCTACTATACTAATTGAACAGTTCGGCCATACTCTAAGACATTCGAGGTAATTACCGGAAACAAAAAGTGAGTGCCTGTACAGTTTGCCAAAATTTCAACATCATGTGGCCTTTTCAACATATCACATGGTCCAAAAGTATATCATAGATTAAGTTGATGAGAGTTATATTATTATTTAACTAAGTTTAAATCCTTTTTTGTTATTGTGTTGCGCTCGAAAGGAAAAATCAATGGTATCATACGTCGTCCTACTCACCCGCTCTTTACATGATCTCACACTTCTTAGGGAGACCACAGGGGCCAGACTCGACATCGTCGGTATCCGGGGACACCTTCTTCTCGGGAATGGACTCCTTAGCAGGCGCAGCGGGGGTAGAAGAAGACGCAACTGCGGTAGCCGGAGCAGCCTTAGCCTTCTTCTCGCTACCATGCAGTCAACCGTGGTGCTTAGCAACAGTAGAGGCGAATGACTCACCCTGGATCTCGGCGATCTCGAGCTCCAGAGCAGAGGGCTGGCGGGAACCATCAGACGAGGCGAAGGTACCGGCACCCCAGGGGGAACCACCGTGAACCTCCGTCAGCGAAGTCAGCTGGCCAAAGGCCTTGGAGTAACCCAAAGGCACGTAGATCATGCCATGATGGGTCAGAGTTGACAGAGCGTTGATGGCAGTGGTCTCCTGACCACCACCCTGGCCGGCAGTGGAAACGAAGACACCGGCAAACTTTCCGTTGAGGGCACCGGAAGCCCACTGGCCACCAGTGCGGTCAATGAAAGCCTTCCACTGGGCGGGGAAGTTTCCGAAGCGAGTGGGGATACCGAACAGGAAGCCGTCGTACTCATCCAGAGTCTTGGGGTCGGACAGGACGGGGACGGAGGCATCCTTGGGGCCGGCGTACATCTTGGCCAGAACATCCTCAGACAGGGTCTCGGGGATCTGGAAGACATCGACGGTGATACCGGCCTTCTCGGCACCCTTCTTCTCGGCAGCGGCCAGCTTGCCGATGTGGCCGTACATGGAGTACTAAAAGCAGCAGAACACAAGTTAGTCATGAAGTTTCCATGATAGCGAGGACTTGCAGAAGCTAGACAGCTGGACTAGCTGTTTGGTGTGACGTCGGAACAATAGCAGCAAGAGGACAAAGGCTAGGCCGGAGCTATAGCTAGGTAACGCCAGCACCAAAGCCTAAGCAATAGCTAATAAGGACTGGAAGGAAATCGAGGCTAGACTCACGTAGATAATAGCAATCTTAGTCATTTTAACGGATTGATAGAAAAAGAATAGAGATGAGGAGAGATGAGGGGAGATGAGGGGAGATAGAGATAGAAATCAAAACAGTGACGGCGTAGATGGGGAGGAAAGCTCTTCTCTTTATACAAAGAGCCCTGCGGCAGTTTTTTTAATATTGGCCGCCTTGAATTCAATGGGCTGGGCCGAGCTATGGCTGATAGCCATTCACTAGCACAGATGCGAAGATGGCGTATGAATAATCCTCAGAGCATCTTATTTAGCAAGCGGCTTGGAGTGGAGGAGGGGTGTATGAAGCAAATGCTGGCACCTCGAGGGGCCCAGCTCGGACACTAAGCCAGGGAGGGGTACTTGGCCTGTTATCAAACCTGCAGCTGTATTGGCTAGTTGTCGTGTTAGTGGTCTAGGTCATGTGGGCCCTGAGCCTAGCTCAAATCTTTGGATTAACACGCGCGTTCTAAGTTTTCGTCATCCGTCTGTCAGCCATTGCCAATCACAGCTGCTAACCAGAAAAAAGATTACATATGTATGTATATGAAAAGCATTTGAGAAAAAGGATACACAATGCCTACAGATCAACGTCTCCCCTCATTGATTCCAGTCAACTCGATCTGCCGGCTTATGAGGCTTCTCTGACAGATTTCTTCTCCCTGTAAAAAAGATCTTGCCATTGGCATGTATAGTACAAATACAGCCAAACATATTGTACGGCGATATCTCCTTAGAACAATAACCCCTATTGAAATCACTTCGCTCGTTTGGTATTACATACAGATATATTAAGTGCAACTACAGCCTCTCTGGGGCTATCGGGGATCTATGGGCATATCAGTGCTGAATAAGTGCTGACGAGCCGTTTTCTGGGCGGTTTTTTTTTGCTTTGGTAAGAATTAAACACCCAATAAATCAATGCTAAACATCAAATAACGAAGTTGCTTAGGGCATGGAAAGCCACTAGTGTCCATGTCTATATGTATGTAGCTTTGGCTATGGGTCCATCAGGTCGCATTTCTGAGCTTCCACTTTTTCTAGCTGATTCTTCGCGAGGCCGTCTATGTGTTATGTCTGTTCCCTATAATTCAGCAGGATTAGGGGAGGTTTGTGTGTGCACATATATCTGTATATACATATACAAATATATATGTATCTGCTAATAAGTTTCGTTGCTTGTTTACAACTAGGCGCCAGGCTAGGATGTGGAGATGACGATGAGAGCTACACTGTTTAAGCATACGCTCCTCCATCATCGTGATCCAAGCCAAGTATTTTGCCAATATACATATACAACTTTTTATATGTATTATACAGACATTGTTAGTTGACAACTACATAACTGCTCCGAAAAAAAATCTCCAAAATCGGGCTGGCAAATCTGGTATAGCTTCAATATGGCTTTGCAACGTATACTTGAATGTTGAGTCTAGCCTTAACCATTAGTTTGAGGCAAAGGCCATACTACATATATGTATACAGATACGTTATCTCTGATATAGCTTTGCCACGCGCGGCTACAACCAGCATCTGGTCTGCATTAGGAAATGTGCCGCGCGCGGCCTACTAAAGAAAATCCATTCCATACACAGCTACGTATCTGAATACTGGATACAGATATCAAGTTGGATTTATAAACATGACTCTTGTGGTCGGCGGCCCATGCCTGTCGAATCAAGTCTCCCTGTCTCCAATACATGTGGAAAACATTGACAACTTGGTCATGACACGACCTAAGAAGATTTTAAATCATTGACATACAGAAACTATGCGACGTCTATTGCCATCGGCAAAGATAATACGTGTGTATTAATATGTTAGTAAATATCTTCATAGCTCTGAAGCTCCATAAGATTAATGAATTAAAAATATATATATATATATATATGTTAGTATAGCTATAGCTAGTAGGAAGAGGATGAAGTATACATAGACTCCAGGGGTATCTGTTTTTTTCCTCTTTGAGCTTTGATATTCCTGGGACCTTGGAGCTAGGCTATTTTTCTTTCCCCACCCTTCTTCTTTGTTTATGTTTGTCAGGCTCAAGTAATCGATGACATTTTTCTCTCCAAGGTCAAGTAAGCTTGCTTACTTAATGGTTACCAAGAAAAATGCTCTCTCGCTTTCTGTCCAAGCACACTAGTGTCTTCCACAACGCTGTACAACCAAGGATGAGCAAACGGCGTTATCATACCCCTCCTATTCAAACGCCGGCAACAATTTCAAAAGCTCCGGTCTTTACTTTGAAATATACTTCTGTCATCATGGCTTGTGTTTTCATTTTTGAACAACTGTCCCGTGCTGCCCTACATCATGAGACTAGGAGACATTTACATTCTAAAGTATATGTACGGAGATACCTTTTGATGTTTTTGCTCCTCTTCAATCTTAGAATCATTCTATTTTTCATACACAATCTTTTAATCAAATCATTTGTGCAGAACAAGGTTTGGGACCATATCCAGTGTCTCAAAATCCCGTTCTCAGACCGCTAATATATGAGCCTAACTAAAAACGAGAAGAAATAAGCGGTGTAAACTCTACCCCTACATTCACAAACCCTAACATATATTATCAACTAAATTAAAGATCGAGTCTTGACATTCAACGACTTGAAGCAACAGCAAAAAGATTGAGTTCAATATATATTTATGTATAATAATACAAGAAAGAAAGTAAATATGTTCCCAGCAAATATGTAGTTATGTATATATGCTTGACTAGATGATCTAAGATGCGGTATCGATGTGTGTAATAAACAATGGAAACGAGCCAGATAAGAGAAAGTATTAGTAATCATAACGACATGACATTCCCCAACGAGCTTAAAGACCTTAAACAGCAAGTCTTTGGGTGCGCTTGTAGTGAAGGAATCGAGAAAGAAGAAGCAGACACCAGCCTAATAACAAGCCGGCACCAAGAAAAGCAATGCCGCCAATCCACTCACGGGAGCCGCTATCTCCGATGATGGCACCGGCAACAGGAGGACCAATTAGAGAACCGAAGCCGGCAAAAGTGTACATGAAGCCCATGCGAGTGCCGACGACTCCGATTTCGGGCGAAAGAGAAACAATGGTAGAAGCGGAACCACTGACAATGGCACCAGAAGCTACACCGTATAGCAGAGCAAAAGTAATCATACTTCCTAGTGTGGTGATGGACATCCATGAGAAGGCCAAGATAAAGGACATCAGGGTCATGGTGATCAGCACATTTAGAGGCCCAGCCTTGTCACCAATGTAGTTGGGAATGATACGACCAAAAATACTACCAGCACTGATGATCGTGATAAGGTATGGGGAAAAGCTGCTGGTCGTGAAGCCCTTATCGATTGAATATGACTGTATATAGAAATACGGGATATACATGGCCATGAAGATGATGGCTGTTCCGAAAGAAGCAAGTAGGAAGGGTATATCTTGGAAAATATCTGTGAGGAGCTTCAAATCACGACGGCGCTTGACAGGCGGGATACGAGTGCGCATGAAGATAACAGGAACGATCGAGAGGACTAGCAGGATAAAGGCAATGGCACGAGTAGCCCAGGCAAAGCCAATTTTGGGTTGAAGATGTCCAAACATGATAGGGAAGATGATGCCAGCCACGGGCGAGCCAGTAGCACTGATTCCAATGGCAAGACCGAGATGCTTGTTAAAATACTGGCTAAGAATAGCGGTCGATGGTAGAAATGCCAGACCACAGCCAAGACCAATACATAGACCTTGGGCCAGCATGATTTGCCAGTACTCGTGGCACAATGAAACCATGAATTGGCCAAAGACAATAAGGAAGACTCCAATCCACATCATGATGCGGAAGTATCCAGCGTCGTACAGAGGTCCGACAACACTACCAATAATCAGCAACAACGCTGATTGGATCGAGCCAACCCACGCCAACTCTGATGATGTGCGCGTAAACAGCGTACCCTCCAGATAAAAGGTCTGGTACACACCATAGCAGTTGATGACACCCCATGTATTGACCATAAGAACCCACGAGGCAAACACCTGGAACCATGCTTCAAAGCCACCATCTGGCACGGGATCAGCAACTCTATGGCTAGAGCGGCGACTGATCCGGCGTTCGATAGGCTCGCCTTCAGAATCTGAACTAGAAGCAATTTCGATATCAGGCACAGCAGAAGACCCAGGCACGACCTCGGCAGCTACATGATACTGTGGGATATCATAGGTGCGATTGCTACGAGTGGGAGCAAGATCAGGCTTGCCAGGGCCGAACGAATCATCGTCGCTGGAATGCGTCTTTTCATTCATGGAGTGAGCCATTGTGTGCGTTTTGGTTGAATACGCCTGCGATGTTGAAGAGCTGCTGCTGTGGGGACCACGAGATGCTGAGTCGCGTAGCTCTTTGTTACAAGATAGCAATTGCTTATTGTAGCATATGACTAACTAAAGGATAATAGATGAGAGGTGGAAGGGATAGGTGATAGGCAAAGGTCTAAGATAAGTAGAAACAAAAGGGTAAAGTCATATGATAACGACAACCATAGATAGTCTGGAAAAGTACTATAAGAAGAATGTATGCCTCTGTAAGCAACTCTATGTTGAAAGAAGATATGAATTCATGGAGGGTTGAGGAATATGGACAAGAAGATCAGTTAACAAAACGAGAGGGCAAGGGGAGACTATATGTAGTCTGGGTAAGTTCCTCGAGCCCGGATGAGATTGCCATGGAACGAACAAGCGTCAAGAGCGTGCAAGGATCCCCGAATAGGTATCGGGAAGAAAAAAAGGACTGGCAGATCTAAAGGTGGTATAGTAGGCAAGTTCGGCTATCATACTGTGATATCAAGGTGTCAGCGTAGAAAAGGAATTAGAAGGAACGAAGAATATGGACTACAGAACCTCAAAAGAGTATATTTTCCTACTGCAAGACCGGAGATCAGTAACAGATAATGGCGCTGTATCTTTTTTACATGCCGTCACAACTTACATCTTGATTGATACCTAAGAATCGGTATCCACACAGACATTGTCAGCAAACTAAGAGATAAAAAGGGCCTATGACAGATGTAAAGTTAACGCACGGAACGTAATTACGTCCTGACTAGGCTAAAGTCTAAGGGGCGGCTCTGTCTTCTTCTACAAATTACCGTATGCTGGAGCCCTACAGCATTAGTTGCCTATAGAAGGTCTACACTGAAGCTGGCCAAGCATAAAAAAACCGGCGATATTTGCCGTTCTCAACTGCCGTTCTCAACTGCCGTGCATGAGCTGGGATTCTGGAAGACAGTGCCAGCTCGCCTAGTCTAGCAATTAAACACTGTTGGGCTACGGCTGTTAATTGCGGGAGCAAACAGTATGAAAAATAATCGCCCGTTTCGTGTGTCAGTCTCTTTTGTTCTCCGTCTTTGTCTTGACTAGTGTATCTGATAGTTCATGGCTATATCTGTCGCTTTTTTGGTGAAGAGAGATATCAACTGCCGATCATGTCAAAATCTCAGTGCTAATTGCATCATCACGGATTGTCTATCTTATAGCTTTTTGGTGTAGCGGGTTCGCTTTTCCTTTGTAAGCCTCACATGTGCATTTCCTGTATCATATAATGATATGCATCATGCAGGATGGAAGACACATCGACATGCTTTCTTAAGCCTTCCTTAGACTGTTCGTGATGGTGGTGTCGTGGTATTAGAAATAAAATGGTACCACCATAACAGCCTCTATTGCTGATGTAACTCTTGGCGTAAAATACATGTAGCTTTGAGGCTCAGGTGATACTATTGAAAGAGCCGCCCCCGACACGAATATATGGAACAATGGCCTTGTGAGAAGATATAGATGTACCTTCAACCAACTAACGATGAGATAAGAAAAGGATGAAGAGCGCTTACTTACATGTAAATAGAAGGGTCTACGAATTGCCGGGAAGCTTCCCGAAAGTCAATTTGGGGATAAACTATCCGTTAGTCTATACCTAAAATCTCACCTAAAGTAAAATGTGGACTGACATTGGTTCTTTTTCTCTTTTGCAACACAGTCTTCTTTATTGCTGATATGCTTACACAACTATTTGCTTATTCTAGAGGTGGGGGAGATGGAATTTTGCCTATGATTTCGGGTATCTTTTCTTCTTTCTACATGTTTGGTTGACGAATGTAACTCCACGTCATATTCCATCTATCTTTTGTAACCAACACCACTTTGAGATAAAAGCCGACAAGGCCGAAATGATATAGTAGTTGTAACAGTATCGACGTACATGATATTGATTTGAATACACTTGAATATATATACATATATTCCAACCTGGCAATGGCTATGGTTGCTAAATGTACAACTAAGCAATAACATGGCACTGTCATCACGATATACAATATACGTTAGCTTCAGCGATGATCTCGAAATATGTACAAAAATCACGGTCTGGGCACTGTCTCGTGCGTTCATGGTCTGTATAAAGTTTGTTCTTCGTGTGTGCTGTTTTGCATCACTAGGGTCAATCTTCGTGACATGGATAGATAGAGGCAAAAACAACACGAATTCTATTCATTTTCTTTGAATTCAGCTTTTTACGCTTCTTTGTGCTACTATATTATCATTGCTTTCCCAAAGCGAAATGCCGGTATCAAGGCGACACCGAAACCCCTGATCTGATTCTCAATCATACCTTGTTACCTTCAATTTGGTAAATACCATACAAATCTTCAAATTGAGAGTATAATACGATGCCGCGTCATTATTAATCCAAGCTTTTCCCGTTCAACACGGCAGTTGTTTTACAGCATGAAAAACTCTTTGGTGGCCTTATACTCGGATATCAACTTCTCAAACTCTTCTAAACAGCCTTACAAATTTATGGGTTCCAAGAATAGGCATTTCCGAGGGAAAGCCTGGCGCGATATCAAGGTCCGTGGAGCACGGCAGATGATTTGTGAGCTGAAGAGTAGAGATATACATGTATATTGTGTCAGACCAGATGACTAAAGATTAATGTGATTTATACTCGTATGAGTATCCTCTATGTAGCTACATAGTCCATTCCGGCTCAGAGAAGATAAAACTATGTATGTAGAATGAAGAGTTATCCGTAGCATGTTGTGGTTTATGACAGATCGAGTCTGCCGGACTATTTGTATTTGGACTTGAGGCTCTGTGTTGAGAACAATTGCATAATTTATCTGCCGAGTTGACAAGTTGGTCATCCCCTTTTTTGCTCTGATAACTTAGCTACAGAATTTCGATCGGGCTTGGCAAAGAAAAAAAAATCCATGAAATTATTGTTCGAAATTGGTGCTTCTACACAATACGAAGAACACTATAATTTCAGCTTTCTTTTTGTGTGTAAGTCGTTTAGCCTGTAAAGAAACTCGGCACTAAACTTCGGCAGTTACAATACTAGACACTGACAAACACTAGTTTTCTTATCGAACTAAGTCTGTGAAGGTGCTAATACTTACCAGTTGAAAATGCATATTGAGTGTACCTTGATTCACCAAACTCACAACAATTAGCTATGATCTTTACATGTGTATATATATATTTATTGTTTCTGCTTCAAAGTAGAAAGCTCTCCCCTAGACACTATTCACGAACCAAACAGAGTACTTCGCTATCTCGAATGGGAATATTCTTAAGTAGTTTAAACTAAATTACTGACTAGTTATAGTGAACCAAATGTATCTGTAAAGCGTTATTTGTACTAACATTTGAACGATAGGTAGTTTATTGCTCGCTTGATTCTATAACTCCAACAGATTATTATATATCCTAGAAATCAGGATAAGTAATGAAACTCACGAGGGCTGTTACCCGAATTCTTGAGCTTATGATGTGTCGAGGTGCTTCAAACACGATACCGCTCTTTGATCTCATACACTAAACCATTGACAAGCCTAAAGTCACGCCATCACCTAGCTATAGTTAGACACAGACACACGATACCAACTTTACGATCACAGTGTCAGACCCCCAAAAAGCAAAAGTAGAAGTAATGTCAGCAGATGTAAGATAAATGGTATAGAAATGATTGTAAAGTCAAGTATCAGCCAACGAGATGGGTGTGAGAAAAACACCATTGACACCACCATATATGCTCTTGAACCCGAAAACTCCTCATAAATGTCCCGTCAAAAGATAGCATGTATATAGTTATTGTAAAAAGAACCCCCCCAAACAAACCAAAAAAAAAAACAGAACAAAAAACAGTAAGAAAGGCTTCAAAAATAGCAGGAAATGATAGTAGTTTTACCATCTATACCAACCAGTGATAGGTAGACAAGACGGAAATAAAAAGAAAATGATGTAATTTAGGCGATATATCTCTCCATATTCGAAATGATACATATTTAGCGGCTGATGAAAGCCAACTTTGTTTGGTTTTGAACCGATCAGATTATATCAACAACGCCGGATTGGTAGAATTCATGGATTGTAGTATACAACGCTATGAACAACACAAGCTGTCATTGAATTATCAGAGACACTTATGAAGACCCGTCAGTTCTGCGTGATGGGATTTCTGCGATTGATTGTCGTCGTAGATCTGTCGGTGATGGCTCAACTACAATCTGTGGAACATCAGAAAGTCGTAAGCTTGGTAAGCGGAAAGGCAGACTCGGGCGTCTATCAATCTCAGCTGCTAGTGCGGGCGAAGGTGTGTTCATAGATGAACTCTGACCGGCGTCTGCTCTTACCAGATTTATGGTAGGTGGCATAGAGCTTCTATAAGCCGGTCGATTTGATGTCATATACGGAGATTCTGGTACTGGTGTGATATCTAGAGTAGGCGACCGAGTGTTGTCGTATGTCGGCGGAGGCTCGGTTGGTATGATAGAGTTTGTAGTAGTCGTAGATTGTTGTGTGGTTGTTGTCGTCAATGGGATATCCTCGTACTCTGGTGGCGCAGGTTGAAGGGAACCAGCATGTGACGCACGACGGTTGCCAGTCACTGTGATGCTACTTCGAGGGGTGTTGGAGACAGCACTACCACTACCATGTGCACCGGCACCAGTACTACTACCGGCTTGTGACGTATGTGAGTTGGAGCGAGGTCTATGGCCGTGGGCACTAGAGTCGCTTTCAACACTTAATACGGAGCTACTACGATTCCGCACAAGCGTCGGGGTTTGGATAGATTGTGTAATGCTGGCCGCATCTTCTAGCAAACCGACCCTTTCACTTTCCATACTGTTGCCCCGAACTCTAGTACCATCGTGTCTAGCGACACCAACTTGTGCATAAGCAACGCTAGGAACGGCCTTGGTTCTTTGCGCCTTGATTCGATCGTGTTCCTCACGAAGAGCAGCAACTAAATTACGTTCCGAGGCAGCGATGCGCTCAGCGCGGAGTCTGCGGAGAGTTTCCTGGTCGTGGTTTACGCGGGCTTCATGACGCAGGCGCCGGCGTTCGTTCTGTTCTTGAATCTCGAGACGACGGGCTAGTCGAATCTGGTAGAGAGACTCCATCTCAGATTCACGTAACCTTTCAACCTCCTGACTCGAGGGCATATCGACAACGATATCGACGCCACCACGATCGCCTCCTCTACCAATGACACGCTCTTCATCAGAAGCCTTGGGGCGATAGGCAGGGAGAGTCATGATGGAACGAACGGATGTTGTACGGTCGACGGTAGCGTTGGCAACTTGTAATGTGGATGTAGCAGGCCCTTCACCTCCAGTCGACGCCATAGGTGTGATGGGCGGACGTGTGGGTTCAGAAGGGTCTGACAGCGGGGCTTGCTGGTATCTTTCGGGGGGACGGAACATTCTTGTTAGTTTGGAGCGTCGATATTAGGCGTGTAGTTCGAATACTTACTTTGTTTTACTGGCTCGCTTCATGCGGCGATCGCGCAAGAAGCAGAATACAGATGTCGAGAACAATACTAATGCCACGACGGCAAATCCTACCTGTGGGGCACCTTGTGTTAGCTGGCAGAAAACGGAAGACGAGACAGACAGTATAAGTGGCATCCTACTATCATGGCAACATTGGTCCCGGCTGTTTTCCGGCGCACTAGGTGCGAGAGCTGAAGCGGCGCGACATCTGACTTTTTCAGAAGGTCGGGCCGGATCTTTTGAGCGGGCTGGATATACATCTCGGTACTTTGTGCATCGGCTATACAGCCTAGTACAGAGCTTGCTATTGTGTACAGAAAGAAGATGTGCTGCTATGAGAGCTGCAATGGGCCGTTGCAGGCTTTAATGCCACGGAAGTACCGGCAGTCGGGTGCGAGGAAGATCGAAAATGCGTTTATACGACCAAAGGGGATATATAGCGACAAAATGGGACATGAGCTGATGGGTTGAGCTCGTCCTACGATACAACTGTGTATCGATCGTATACAGACAAGGTAAATGTTTGTAAGAATGCAGTATAGTGAAGGCCTGGTTTCATCCGGTTTTCTCAGGCTAGGAAGCTTTTGTTGTATTTGCTTGGTAGAGTAAGGCGAGAGCAAATTGATGACAGTCGGTCAATAGCCTCCAATAGGGCGATGACGAAAATAGCGTCAACAGAACGACTCTGATAGCTTCAACGAGAGTTCTAGCGGCTGGTGACCCGCTATGAGCACTAGGTTGTCTTAGTTACAGAAAGGCCTAAGCGTAATGCAGGTGGTGGGATTATATTTGATCTTGTTGTGTTTCTCTTTCTTTTTTGGTGGAAATAAGATCGAGCAGAGACAGAAGCAGCCAAAACAACGGCAACTAAGCGTAGGTCAGATGGACGATTCGGGTTCGGGCGAGGATTGTGAGAGAGAGGAGGCTGAGAATGCAGCCAGGCGAAATTTGATTATGGCTATGGCCCAGAGAGAGGCCAACGATATGTATTCGACAGTCGATAGGGCGATAATCGAAACAAAACAACTCGGTCAGGAGCTGTCGTTAGATGGCTGGTGGTAGTAAGAGAAGTCAACAATAGTGACTATAATAAAGACGATCAAGATTATCGAGAGACGGCGATGCTGGGCGGACGATGGGCTGTGCGAGCAGAGAACTTCTGTGCGATGTAGAATACGGAAGTTGCCCGGATAATATGCATGCGTAGTCAGCAACTCTAGCAATTGATAAATAAACTGACGCACGGCAGGTGGGCAGCTCCTTCTGGATATGGCAGAGAAGGCTTTTTCCGGTGTTTTCTGGCAGATACCTAGAGTGGATGCGCGCCTCCCTGGAGAAAAAGGGAAAGGAAGCAAAAGATAGAAGAAGAGAAGAGAAGAACGACAACGATGGGGGATAATGTGGTGATATTTGGTTCGGCCTCTTAAAGCCCTGGCCGCAGATAAAGAAGCGAGCGTCGACAAAATGGCGATCGCAGGCCGTAAAGATAGCAACAAAAAGGAGCCCGGGTACCAAATGGCTGGTCCGGAGGTTGATACTCTGACCGTGATGATAATGGGCATTCGATAATACTACAAATGTCCGTGTCTTCAATGCAAACGCACATAAGGTCTCTCTCCTGTTGTTATCGTTGCTCTAGTTGCTTAAGGTGGTGTTCTAGAGCTCAGCTGCAGTATTCTTTCCAGGCCTACTTGCTCTCCTGATGCTACTAATGTATCCAGGTGTCGCTTCGTGAGCCGGGCTTGGCCCAGGATGGGCTGGTTGGCAGGCATGAGTTGGGGCTCGTGTTCCTTGTCATAGCCTAATACCAGTTATAGAGGCGGTTGCTATGTTGTTCGTTGGGTAAAGGCTTTTTAGTATTAAAGACAAAAGCCAGTACAAAGTCGTCTAATCGACTATACTTGGGCTAATCCACTAGTAACAGAAACACTAATTCTGGGAAACAAGGTCGACCACAGAGCACAGGCCAGCCTGAAGCGAATTTACAGATACAACTAGTTGTGAAAGAGTAGGGACACTCAGAGTTAACACGGCTGCTGGCCGATTTGGAAGAGAAAAAAAAAAAGGCTGATGCTCGGACCGTAGAACACGCCAGTCGACCAGGCGGTTAAAGCCGATTTCTACCCAGGCGTCACTTAGGCACGCTAGAGGATAAACGTGCGAATGTCTAAATCACAGATATAGCATATGTTCGTGAGGCCGGACCTTGACGAACAGACTGATGGAACTTCCGAGCACATACGTAAAGCTTTTCCTCTCGGGAACTAGTATTTTTTATTTATTTTTCTTCTCGCTGTTTAGGGTGGTCGCACTCACTGCAATACGTACACAGTGTATTAATAAATAATACTACCAAGGATATAAGGATATGCTAGATGACTAGGGAGGGAGAGGAGATCAGTGACCTGTCATACATCCAAGTGACAAACAGCTTCTTGCCCCTCACAGTCCATCATCTGCAATTCACCTGTCAAGAGCGAACAAGAAGAAAGTCAATAGGGATTAGGAAGATCTAAAGTCTTTGCTATATTCATGGGATGGAAATAAGCTTGAAGACAGAATAACAATCACAATACAAAATTAAGCAAAGTTAGTAGGGGTATGATAGGCAATTTGTAGTGATAAACCCTTAGCGACATAACCACTTGGTTATCTAGTCAAGTTGTGTGCTGCTGCTGTTTGATCCACGGAAACGCCTAGTTCAAACCAACAAAGGTGTAGACGTGTGTATCTACAAACAAATATCAAGACTACATAGCTATTCGTTGATTGAATTTGACTGCTTATTCGACCGCTACAAGCAATATTATATTGCTCTTATGCCCAGAGTTTATCACGTCACACTTTACTGACTCTTACTACTAAAACTAATGTATAGGGCGACTAATATAGGCCATTGGTAATAAGCAGACATATCAGGCATGTTATAGCTAGTCAACTACCATTTTTGACATGATTTTTTCTCTTCTCTCTTGCTTGCCCCTTTCTCCTCATCGTGATGACTTCGTATAGCATTGCGCTGTGCAGCACGTGCTACATATCTGTACTATGCCATTAAAGGCAGTATAAGTAGCACTTCACCGTTATAGAGGGCATCTGGTGTGCAGCAACATACATATACGAGTCTAGGCAGCCGCCAAAGCTTATAGTTGCAGAATTTTCTCAACTTGTCTTGTGGATACAATACATATCTACATACATATGTATATAGTAGTCTCTGATGTCCAGTTCACTAGCCAAGACGAGAAGATCTGACTATAGACTATTTACAGCACATCTCCTTCAAAGAGGCGTAGTATATCCCTCTATAACTAGACTATCGTCCCAATATCATCTTTTTGGCATCAGCAACATCTTACAAAAAGCTGATCCTACCCGCAGACTAGCCTTCACCCTGTCTATGATCGAAGCCTGACTAGCAAAATGTGCTGTACTTTCATTTTGTTTTAGCTTTACCTTGGCCTGTAGCGAACAAAGTCAGAAAGTTTTAATCCTATATTAGTATCAATAGACACTACTAGCCTCCAGAATACTAGTCTAGTCATGGTAAACAACTAGCTTGAGCTGCGCCGCGAACACGTTAGTCAAGAAACAAGGCTTAGCAAAAAAAACCAAGCCTCGAACTATTACCAACCATAGGTACTAATTTTTGCACATGCATATCGTTCGCGCACGATATGTCCCCGCCATTCACCGTAGCGGGGAAAGAACATTACATTTCACGTCACAAAATGCGGTTGATATTGCTTCTTGTAAAGATATATGTTCGTGCATGAATACACAAGTACCACTAACTGCTACTAACCCTTCCCACTAAAGAAAACCTTCTGCTGATGAAGTATCACTACGTTTATCTACTTTCCAACTAGAAATATTATAGAATGGATTGCATGTCAAGTCCCAATCTACAACCAAAGTCTTTTCTTTTTTTACCCAAATTTCTTCTCAAACTTCCGTAGCATTCCAGAAACCCCTTTCTCCAAACGAGCCGTTCTCTCTTCCAGTTTGCTCCCTTGTTGGCCAGGCGTTTTGGGCTGAGGCGCAGGCTTGGGCGAGGCAACTTGAGACTGGTAAACTTGATGGTGAACGGAGTAATCAGCTGTCAGCGGCGGCGATGCTAATGGTGCTGGAGTAGTAGCTACGTGCGAAGTATCGATCTTGTAAGCTAGGTTTGGCTGTGGTTCGTTGCTAAAGCCATAGATGTTCTGCGGCGTCGTAGTCGCAACCGCCGGATTATAACCTGCCTGGGCCTGCTGTTGGCCACTAACAACTGGTGGCATCGCGGCTGATGGTGGTGGTGGCGGGGGAATAGAGATATAAGGACTATTCGGCACCACAGTAGTTCTAGAGACAGCAGGCTGCAAAGGAGGAGGAGCAAAGTTAGTTGCACCTGCCGCCGGGAATCTAGGACTAGCTAGGCCATTAGCAGCCGGGTGGCCAACTGGAAGTCGGAAACCTGGAGTGAATGGACTCTGCTGGTAATCAACAGCCATAGCCGCCGCCAGAGGGTTGGCGATTTGTCCTTGGATATGTTCATCCTCCTCCGGTGGAGGTGTTTTCTCCCGTACATGATGCTGCTCGGGCGCCGCAGGAGCAGCCGGATTATACGCCATGGGAACAAAAGCCGGCTGTGAATCAGCCGGGGCAAACGATGTAGCAGGGGAAGTCGCTACAGTTGAAGGTGCGCCAATAGATCCGTGGCCTGGAGGTGCTCCGGGAGGCGGGCCTGGGAGCACAGATGGAGCATTGTAAACAGGATCCGAAATGACCGTATTCTCCAACTGTTGAACTATGGGACTCATAGCCACGGAAGATGTACCTGGCTCATCCTGTACGTCGATCTGAGAGGCAGGAAGAATTCGACGGATGCTGTTGAGGAATTGCAGGGCATCATTCTGTGACCAAAAGTAGATATCCAAAGAGTGCAGCTTATAGTGATATTTGTTCTCATTGCGTGGATCATATGTTGGAAGATGCCACTCCTGATTATTTACCGCATCACTAACAATCAAAGTTACCATGCAGCTATGACGATACGAGTAGCTGACATGTGTTTGGTCCAGATCTACGGCAGCATGTTAGATAAGAATTCCCATCAAAACTAGGTGATGAACGAATGATATCTTACGGCCATCAAAGGCATCTTGATCATCAGTGCCTACAGCATTAGCAATTTCAATGCGGGCACGACGGGCATATGCATTTTCGAAAAGATATACATATGAACCCTTATCAAAGCGATGATGACGAGGCTTTACTGTTGGGTCACCATAATAGTAATGGATGTCGCCGAACCTAGAGACCAGAAATTCAGTATACGGTAACAGTCTTAGCAGGCATCATTTCTGATTTATCGAACAGCCATCAGAGCTCGAATCCATTCGTTTCTACACAGAAGTCCGCAATGGATGGGAATATGGATATTACAGCCAAATGTTTGGTCAGATGACAAGAGGCCGCCAAAGCAGGCCGCCTCCAGGAATATCTTCATGCAGGAAGATGGCAAGCAATCAAAGCTTATAATGGGCAGTTGGGTAGTCCCATATGCTGCAGGATAGAGGCTACTTACAATGTCGCCACGTTCTCTTCGCCAGGGTTGGCAGCCATGGTATGGAGATAGAGATGGAGATGGATATAGAAATATGGTGTATATATTGCCGTTCGTCAAGACGCAAGTACACGAGGTACACGGATATATATAACTCAGGCGTGGCCTAGAATCTTATTTGGGCGTTGCGCTCTTTTTCCTTGCTTATCTTCTGGGCAAAGATAGGCGAATGGGGAGCTCTAGATCCGGTGTAGCCAAGTCTTTTGTAGCCACCAAAGTTGTGAAGGAGGGTAGCTGCAGCACAGAAAAGCGAGCCGTCTGTATGCGAATTCCCAAGTAAGTAGAAGCTTGAAGACAGCCGTCTAAGTAACGTGACGGAGTAAGAGGAAGATGAGAAAGACAAAAAGAATTCATCAAGGGAAAACGCTATGAAAATAAAAGTGTCAGAAACGCCCCGTCCATTCTTTCTGGCTCCCCTGTCCTCTTCCTCCGCTCAAATCACTTCTGTTCTGACGCTTCATTTATCCTCTCCTCTCCTCCATTTCCCACAAGTGATTGCAACTTGAATTTTGGGATCTGACGTGGGTTCTAGATGATGTTAGTGGTCAACGTCCGGCGCTTAATACAAGATCAACGGTTGGCCAATCAAACGCTACTCTCACTGGCCCCACTTCTTTGGCTTGTAACCCTGGAATTTTGGGATGGAGCTGCGAAGTCAGACCCTAGACAAATTAAACTGTAGTGATGCTTAGTCATTTTTGTGCGAGGCCAAAAATTTTGGAGTTTGTCGATTACGAGATATCACGATATAGCCGACTGTTGATAGAGAGAGGCGAGACTCATGTAGTTGAATTACCAATTACGCCCCCAACTTGTTCTTATATTAGTGTCTCAAAAGGCCTATAATCGGTTTAGCCGTTTCCCTCTTTCCCTACTCACCGGAAGCTCCTTGATCTGTCGTCGTCATCGACAAAGCCCCTTAATACTCAGCACCGTCGACGAACAACACAACGACGACACTTCTAAATTCTCGATTATACACATACACGACCAATTTATCTAATCGATTCAACTACAAGTAAACAACAAATCGCCACAATGGGTATCCCTTGTATTCCTCGGATGTGCTCACATCTGCAAAATGTCACCCGTGCCGGCCTCGCCATGACATCCGTGCCGAACACCAAGTACAATCTCAACCTTGCCATAGCCATGCACCGCGCCGGACTTTTCAGCAGCGTAACCCGCGGAGGACCCTCCCCACCAAACCCGGAAACTATCAGCACCGAGCCTCCAGAGCCCGTCACTTACAAAAATGTCGCTACCCGTCGTTTATGGCTCGGTCTAAAATACTGGGATGACAAGCCCGTCATGAGAAATATCATGGCTATGAGCAAGTCGAAGCGTTGGGTGACTGCCTCACTTCCCGACCTTAACAGATTAGCTCGTGGTTTGACCGCAAACCAGATCCCCGGTCTTAACCTCGGTGAACTACTATTCCTCACCACAGATATCGGCGTGCTAGAATGCCGCGAGGCTATTGAAAAGCGCAGAGGTGGTCTGCTCCTTTGCCGGGTGTCATAAATGAATGCTCTGGTGCTGTCAAGATCTCATTCTTGATATAGATTCCTCAAGGTACATATTTCAATTGAGCACAAATTTGATCTATATGCCTTAACAACGCACCTCGGGTCAGCATGGATCGTGAAATTCGACAGTCCTACTGAATCCAGAAACCCAACTAAGAATGGGTTTTGATCATATAGTGCTTAATGCCTTTACGCCCAAAGCTAGGTACTGATATCTCGTCAGTCTTTCTTGTTATCATACATCTGTACAATAGAAACTTTTTTTAACTTTTCCCTTACCACATATCTCAGTTACGTTTTTGGATTATGATAATGTGATTAATAGGTGTAAAGCGGACGTGAGGCATGAAAATACGAATAAATTCCAAAATATATAAAGTAATCCAAGCTATACTTGGCTAGATACAAAGAAGTAAACAAAAATGAGAACGGCTTGTTTTCTACCTTCTACCAAAAGAAGAAAACAAAGTCGAAAACGCCGGCCCTTTAGAAAACAAACAGAAACACGATAACTAAACACTGAACAATAGGCACAACAAACAAATAGCTCCGTTCGCTTCCCCCAATATGACAAGAAATATGCAACAAAGAGAATAGTTTTGAGTTGTGCAAGTAGCAGACGGGTTGTAGGAGACCAAGTAGACAAAAACAACGGTAGAAAGATAACAAAATGGGCAGAATACAGATGCGATGGATTGATGAATGATAAGAGAACAAGACACAAAAAGTGTAATTTTCTAAAGGAGCTAGCCGATGGATGATATTCATCAGAGAGCAAAGAAAAGAGATACATCTCTTAATAGGTTTCAAAATCGTCCAGCTCAACGGTCTGAGTTGGGCCGTCAAATACATCGCCGTCGTTACCAGTGTATTTTCCTTGGTCGTTGGAGGAAACATTCAACGAAACCTCGCCTAGATCCTCAGTAGTCTCATCAACTAGTTGACTGAACGCCTCCTCGGAATGAGGATCAGCCATGTCGGTAGTAGTGACCATGCTAGCATCAAGAGATGGCACTGGCTCTGGTGTCTTTGGAATATCGGCGTCGAATATAGCTCCATCGGCGTGATAGAGGTTGTTGTTGTTGTTGTGAGTGCTAGATTTAGAAATAGCAATAGGTGTTATAGGGTTGTGGTTGTCATTGTCGTCATCTTGGGCAGCTTTTGCGCGAACTTCGATGGTTAGTTGATCATGGGGGCGAGAGTTATCTGCTCTAGAGGATGATCTGGCCGCCTGTATAGTTTGAGCAGGCCGAGAGGGGCTGATGATCCGAGAATCTGGGCGAGGTTTCTTGTGGGCACTTGACGGCTGGCTACGATCTCTTCTGGCGCTGTCATTACCAGTACGAGTAGGAGGGCGTCGCGGGGTCGTGTTGATGCGGGGAGGCGTGATGGGCACCTTTTCAGTGACCTTCGACTGTGAACTCTGTGTTGGTCTCATCATACGAGCTAGGAAACCCTCGTCAACATCTTTAGGGGGTAGGCGATGACCATCCTCCTTCTTCTTAGGTGGGAGGCCAAGACTTGGTCGAATGTTCTTGTTCGAAGGCTGACGGTGTAACGAGGGAGCAACAGACTTGGCTCTACTAGGTGCGCGTTCGGTGGGCTTGGTGGATAACGACCTAGCAGCGGTTCTGAGATCACTGAAGCTCGACTTTCCGGTACGTGAAGCATGTGCTTTAGTAGGTGCTGTCAAAGATTCGTGAAGCTTGATAGGCTGAGTTGGTGACTTGGGCGCTGGTCTTGGGGAAGAGTGCTTCGCGTGGGCAGAAGGAGGTCTTCGTGTAGCTGCTGAACGCGGTTGTCTTTGAGCTGTTGGTTGTTGTCTATGGACAGGGGGGTTTGCCACAGACATGATAGACGGTGTGCTTGACTTCTTAGTAACTTCCTTTGGTTCACGAATAGTCTTCTTAGGTGCTGTATTATGGACAATGGTAGTCGAGGCCTTAGCAGCGCAGGGAGGGGGCCGAGATGGCGCTCTTGTTGGCGCTCTATTAGCGGTTTTTGACACGGAGTCTCGTCCCTTGGTGACGGTCTTCGTTGTGCTCTGCTTGGCTATGGCCTCAGTGGGCTTCTTTCTTTCATTCTGGGCGCTGAGTTTCTCGACAGTCGGCTCAACAGGTTCTTTTATAGTAGGGATTATGGCTGGGCTTGTAGATGGGTCTCGATGCGCGGGAGCCTCCATTGGTGTCAAAGGCGGGGGTGCTATTTCAGACTTTGCTTCAGAGGATGGCTTTATTGGCTCAGGTATCGGAGTCATGATTTTGATAGGTTTTGCGTCGGGTGATGCGCCCACCTTGGCGAGAAGGGCGCGTTTTTCGAGTAGGTCTGTCATAGGTGACATTATAGTGGGCGTTATGGGCATATCAGATGTTGAAGCAGTAGTAGAATCAGCGCTAGGTTCGCGCTGCAAGCCAATGCGGCCATCTTTTTCGATGGCGATGAAACTTGTTCGGACCTTTGATAGAGGTCTCGGCGACTCGCCCGAAAGTTCTTTACAGTCCATGTTAGCATATGATGAACAGTCAACCAGACTCCAAGTTTGAGTACTTACTTGGTATAAATACAGGAGAGCGGCCTCTGTCTGGAGAAACCGAGGCATCACCCTTACTCTCAAACATAGCCCGGAGATTCCTAACCTGACTCATGTTGGATAGCTCAAGATAGTTGGTGTGTATGTGTGATCAGGGCGCGCTAGGCTATCGATAGTGATCGTGTGTCTAAAGGGACAATAATATCATGAGTTAAGTGTCCCCAGCCAATAAAAGATAGTCTAGTCAGATGTTTAGGGAGTTTGAGGAGATCCGGCTGCTCTCCGCAGCGTATAATAATTAAGTCGCAATGGGTAAGCGTCAACTAATCGCAATGGCCAGCGATGAGTATATTACCGAGGTTCGAGAATAGATTGTATGTCGAACGTGGAATGGAGCAAGTTGTTTCGTGGGAGATGGCAAAGTAATAACAGATAGCGTTGGAATTTAGGAGCATGTAAGAATTATAAGAAAAAAAGGAAGCAAAAGTTAATAGAGTAAGGGATAGATAGAATGTGAATAATGAATGAAACGAGACAAGCTTCTGCGACAAGAAGGCCAGCCAAAATAATAGACAATACAAGATCAAGACAGCGGCAACAGCTCCTCTAAGCCAAGCAACTGCAGGATAGCAGATGGGTGGACCAAGCTCAGATGGTTGTTGCTTGTTTAGGTTTTGGGAGGTCGATCAAGGAAGAGGCCGCAGAAAAAGGAAAGGACGCCAGAGGGTCCTGCAGCTAATTTGGCGCTCTTGCCATAAGTGGAATGAGGGCGAACGAGGGTTGTAGTTGCAGGTTAAGGATTAAAATGTTACGACCAACAATGAACATCCAGGCGCTAGAATTTCATAGAAAGTTTGATTCTTCGATGTTCTCTTGGGTTTATAGAAGATAGATAGTTCAAATAAGCCAAAGCTACAGCTATGTGACACGATTATCAAGCTTTGCCTCAGACAATACGGAAATGAAAAAGGCATCCTCTCTACCATACATATATACAACAGCTCATAGCCGAGCATACTGATAAGTTTAACTGGTTGCCCAGCAGTCACCATTATAAGATTATAACATGACTCCAAATGTGGCTTGGTGAGCACGACTCTCTAATCTCACAGCTTTAACGTGTCTATCTATATATCCATTTGTAGGTGCAGGAATATCACAAAAAAAAAAAAAAAAAAAAAAAGACCTTGTGGACTCACAGCAACAGAGAATTGAGGGCTACCATTGGCTTCCCTACGGAGACAAAAAAACAAACAAACAAAAACAACCACTATCTTTCTTTATGAGTCTTAGGCCAGTTGCTACCTCGCTAGTCAGGTCCAATACATTTAGTGGCCTGCATAAAAAACCCACCCAATATGCAAGAGTTCCGCCACAATCTTACTGTTGAAAAATTGCAGGGGATCAAAAACCAGAAGGGTTTCTGAAGGAGGCATCAGAGTATTAAGAGAGCAAGAGCAAGGAGCTGCAAGTTAATTCACCATTATCATGTAGACAAGGCCCTGTCCCAGCTCTATTGTAAGGAACTAACGGCAAGGGCTGCGAAGGTAATATTCGTCCATCCCAGCAGGTATCAGTACTTGTAGGTCTTTTTTGTTTTCTTTTTAGTTTCCCCTCCCATGACGCATTAAACCGCCTGCCCGGGAACGGACATGGATAGGGAATGAAAGTTGTGATATTTGCAATATTATGTATCTCACAACTTAGTGGGCTTCGTATGCGGTTTCCTGCTTCATGTGATCTACCCATGATTCGTCTGAACAGTATCTTATACCAGCGTAGATATGGACATGTAGTAGTGCAAATGTGTAGCCTGTCACAAAATAGCATATTTTTCCCAATTTTTGTTGAAGATCTACTAAAACCCTTAATCATAGCTTAGTACAAGTACACATAGTAACGAACCTAGCGCTGGTGCTATAGTCACTAGTCTCTCTGCAACAATTGTAATTGTCATTCTAATTCAAAACAAATAAAAATCTCTTCCTACATATGTATCTGTATATGATAACTAACAAACACACCATTCCACAGCGGGACGCCACCATTTACCTGTCTCACGGGCTACAAGATCAACCTGCAGGTCATGGTAGCAATGATACTTATCCTGTCATATAGTACTAAAAATATATTTCGCAGCTGTCATTACTAGCGCTAGCCACCATATATAGCTACTGAAGCCACGTATTATCTATTGCACGATATTCTCTACAGTGGCTTATACTCACTCGATATAGGCATATCTGTAGGCACTCAAATTCACGACTTGGCTAGGCGTATCTTGACCATGAATGAGTTTGTATGCCTAACCAACATTAGCCAGCGTCACCTACTATTCTCAATCAGTATTACCACGGGCTCTGATCATCTTGAGCAGAGCCTCGCTTCGTTTCATATGCAGGCTAGGTGCAGACGAAACTGCCAGGAGGGCAGCATTGCATGAAAAGAGCTGTAGTTCAACAGGGGTTTGAAATATTATCATCTAAATACAGCAGTTAGTTGAAGTTGTTGAGAAATAAGCGTGACATGGAAATAATTGATTCTCTTCCGTTCGAACCAGTGGTTCATATTGCATGGATACAAGCTTAGGGTTAAATGAGAATTTATATATTATACGAGACTAACCCTAGTAGCAAACCCAAGTTTTCTCTAAGCTGTGTGACACGAAGAAAAAAGGCACTGGAAAACGATAATGGAATTGAGCGACGGCAACTACCCCGGACAAATCTGAGGTCAAAACTTAGCGTGGGGCCGGAACCGGAGTCTGAGTCTTAGCTTTCACGAAGCTTTTTTTTTGCTCAAAATATGTCAGTGATGCTAGCCTTCTGTTGTTTCTGATTGACTTTAACAGAACCCTAGACCTCAAAAATTTAGTTGTTTGATATAATAAACACAATACACAATGGCTGCTCGTGCTGCTACTCGTTCTCTGAGAATTGGTAAGTAAAGCTTTGTCCACGCACCAAAGCAAAGCGGACAGAGGCTGTCTTCTCCTAGGGTGCTTTCTGGTCCTTGTCAGATGATTGTATTGACCCATTCGGACCTAGGTCTCATCCCCGGTGACGGCATCGGCCGCGAGGTTATCCCCGCTGGACGCCGTGTTCTAGAAGCTCTTCCTGCCTCGCTGGGCCTTAAGTTTGACTTTGTCAACCTGGAGGCTGGCTGGGAGACTTTCCAAAAGACTGGTGCTGCTCTGCCTGACAAGACCGTCGAAGTGCTGAAGAGCGAGTGCAACGGTGCCCTGTTTGGCGCTGTCAGCTCACCTACCACTGCCGTCAAGGGCTACTCCTCGCCGATTGTCGCTCTGCGCAAAAAGCTAGACCTGTACGCCAACGTGCGTCCCGTCAAGTCTGTCCGCACTGCCGGCAAGCAGATTGACATGGTAATCGTGCGCGAGAACACCGAGGACCTGTATGTCAAGGAGGAGCGTACATTCGATGCCGCCAACGGCTCTGGCAAGGTCGCCGAGGCCATCAAGCGTATCTCCGAGAGAGCTTCGTTCCGTATTGCCACTATCGCTGGTGAAATTGCTCTGCGCCGTCAGAAGATCCGTGACAGCGGCGTTCCTAGCATCCACAAGGGCCCTCTGGTAACAATCACGCACAAGTCAAACGTCCTTTCGCAGACCGATGGCCTATTCCGCGCCACTGCCCGTGCTGCCCTCGCTGCCGAAAAGTTTGGCAGCGTTGCCACCGAGGAGCAGATCGTTGACTCTATGGTCTACAAGCTGTTCCGCCAGCCCGAGGCTTATGATGTCATTGTTGCACCCAACCTATACGGTGATATTCTGTCTGATGGTGCTGCCGCCCTGGTTGGTTCTCTGGGTTTGGTCCCTAGCGCCAACGTCGGTGAGAACTTCGCTATTGGTGAGCCTTGCCACGGCTCTGCTCCCGATATCCAGGGCCAGAACATCGCCAACCCTATCGCTACTCTGCGCTCTGCTGCTGTTATGCTTGAGTTCCTGAACGAGGAGGCTGCTGCCGCTAAGATCTACGCTGCTGTTGACGCTAACCTGGAGGAGGGTAAGTACCTGTCTCCTGACCTAGGTGGTAAGGCTTCCACTGAAGATGTCATCGCTGATGTCCTGAGACGTATATAAATACACCCAACAACAATTACTGTAACATTTAAGACTACGCTCATTCGTTGGGGTGGTGCTATATGGTACTGAAAGCCGACCCGATGATGCCAAAAAAGAGGTCAAAACATATTACATTATTAGGGAAAGAAATACGCTGAAAAGAAATGTGCATTTTGCTTTTTCTATTGTACAACAAAAAATACAGAACCAGTTTTTCTGCTTGACTGGCGAACATCAGGCTATTTGAAACATAATATTTGCGAGACGCCTCTTTTGTCATACCACACTAATCCATGTCCTTGTTCTGGCAAGAGATATGTATAAGCGAGGAGGAATACAAACAAAAGACATCTCGCTACAAAAGTAAAGAGAGTTCAAGTGAGATCGTGAAAGAAATATAATACATGCGAGACAGGGACGATCTGATCAAACAGTCTGTCCTAGCTCGAAATTATGAAGCGAGGAGGGAATGCAGCCTGGTAATATACAAAAAGGAGCGAAAGAAAAGACATGAAAGGGTTTACTTTTGGTTACGCTTTTCCTGGAGCTCCTTTTGGTACTTGGCGATAAGTTCCTTCCTATATGATTGTTAGCGTATATTTCACGTTATACCTGATTTATATATGATGGACGGAAATACATACTGTAGATGAGGGGGAGCGGCAGAGTAGTGGCTGAATTCCATATTGAATTCACCCTTACCCTGAGTGGCCGCACGTAGCTGGGAGCTGAAGCCGAACATAGAGTTCAGAGAGCAGTCGGCAGAGATGGTGAAATCTTCAGTACCGATCTCGGTATCGTTGATGGTCGAGTTACGCTTGTTTAACAGCATAAGAACATTACCCTGGAACTCGTTGGGAGCAGTGATGGTAGTCTTCATCAAAGGCTCCAGAACCTGACCACCAGACTCCTTGAAGGCCTTCTCGAAAGCAAATTGAGTGGCTTGGCTGAAGGCAAAATCGGAAGAATCGGTCACGTGGGTAGCACCATCGTTGACAACCATCTTGACACCAAGAACCTTGTGACCAAGAAGAGGTCCCTTATCACAAGAAAGCTCGAAACCTTTACCGCAAGCACTGATGAACTTCTCAGGAATCGAGCCACCAACAACCTGCTGCTCGAAAACGTTGTCCTCACCCTCGATAGGTTCGATCCAGCCAGCCACACGGGCGAAGTCACCGGGACCACCACTTTGGCGCTTGAGAAGGTAGTCAAAGTCGGCCTTGCCGGAGATAGTCTCGCGGTAGGCAACACGGGGCTGTCCAGTCACGCAGTCAACCTTGTATTCACGGCGAAGACGTTCAACGTAAATTTCCAGGTGAAGCTCTCCCATACCGGAGATAATTGTCTCCTCACTTTCAGGGTCGACGTGAAGACGGAAGGTGGGATCCTCGCGCTGGAAGCGATTCATGGCTTTGGAGAAAGCATCGGCGTCGCTGCTCTTCTTGGGTTTGATGGACAGCGACATGACGGCATCAGGAACGAACATGGAAGACATGGTGTATGGCAGGTTACCGTCGGTGAAAGTGTCACCAGAAGCGCAGTCTACACCGAACACAGCGCAGATTTCACCGGCGCCGATTTCGTTGACATCCTCCATCTCGTTGGAGTGCATCCGAACGATGCGAGGAATGCGGACCTTCTTGTTGGTGCGCGAGTTGAACAGGTAGCTGGACTTGCGGAGCTTTCCTTGGTACACACGCATGTAGGTTAGCTGACCGTAGTTGTTCTCTTCGAGCTTGAAGGCCAAGCCAACAAAAGGAAGCGAGTTGTAAGGCACTAAGCTAACCTCCTTCTCGTTCTGAGAACGATCCAGAGCCAGATTGGGAACCTCCGAGGGGTTGGGAAGGTAGTCACAAGCAGCATCAAGAGCAAGTTGAATTCCTTTGTCAGCTAAGGCTGATCCCATGAGGACCGGAGAGAACTTGAGGCTGATAGTAGCGCGGCGGATGGCAGCCTTGATTTGCTCTTTAGAAGGCTCCAGCTCCTCGATGAACATCTCGGCAATCTCGTCATCGACGTCGGCTAATTTCTCGATTAGCTTTTGGCGTTTCTCGTTGGCCAACTCTACTAGAGCGGGAGAGATAGTTGACGAGCGGCGGATCTTGGTACCGCGAGGGCCTTCGAAGTAGACAGACTCCATCTCGATGAGATCAACAACACCCTGGAATTCGTCCTCAGAGCCAATGGGGATCTGGATGGCAGCGGCAGGAATCTTGAGCTTTGTGTTGATCTGTTCTACAGCCTTGAAAGGGTTGGCACCCATACGATCCATCTTGTTGACAAAGCTGATACGGGGAACGTTGTAGCGCTTCATCTGGCGATCGACAGTGATGGTCTGTGACTGGACACCACTGACTGCGCAAAGAATCATGACGGCACCATCGAGTACCCGAAGAGCACGTTCAACTTCGATAGTGAAGTCAATGTGACCGGGCGTATCGATTAGGTTGATGTGGTAATCAACTTCCTCGCCGTTCTCGACCTTGGACCAGTCGGCAAAGGTGGCAGCAGACTGGATGGTGATACCCTTCTCGCGCTCCAGATCCATGGAGTCCATTTTGGCGCCGACACTGTCGCGACCACGAACCTCGTGGATAGCCTTGATTCTGCCAGTGTAGAACAGGACACGCTCGGTGACGGTAGTTTTTCCACTGTCGATGTGGGCCTGTAGTAGTAGTGGTGGTGATGTTATTAGCTGGGGGATCGCATGGCTACTGTTGTTGTAGTACAGGTATTATGGGGGGATATCGTACTGCGATGCCAATGTTGCGCACGCGAGATAGGCGCTTGGCCTCCTCGGGGCTCATCTTGGCAGCAACTGCTTCGGGGGTAAGGTTGGTGGTTTCGCTCTGGGCCATGCGGAGTCTACAAGTGTGATATATGTGTATAATTAGCGATTGGTGACCAGATACGAATTATAGCCATTAGATAGGCAAACCTACGCCTCTTGAGCAGCAACAGAGCCGAGGACACGTGAGCTAGTGAACATGCGGCTATTGGCACTGACGACACCATGGGTAGCGGCGTTGAAGCCCGGAACAGTTCGGGCGGCGGCCAAAAGCCGGGCAGACTGGCTTCGCAGTGGACTGAACGAAGGTGTGCCGAAAGCGGTTACCGCACGAGAAACCCGGAGAACCCGCATGATGAGAGCCAGATGAGTCGATAAAAACCGTGGGAAGACTTGCAATTATAGGCACGAAAGCCGTAACAAAAGCTTTGGAGCTGGGCAAATTTGGCGATGCCCTCGTTTTGCAATCGGCTAAGCTGACCTACTAAACAACCGTGCAAAAAAAAAAAAATCACATATACATACGCGCTGATTCGTAGGCTGGGTCTTCAGGGTTACAGAGCCTTATGGTGGCAGTTTTAGCAGTGTGGGCGGCTCTTTAGCTGCCCTTATAGCGCATGCATGCACTGTAACTGAACCGCGGCAGCTTTCCAGCAGAGCCGTATAGTGGGGTCTTTTTCCGACAATTAGCCACATCATAGTAGATGAAGTATCGATAACGGAGGATTGGCTGTTTGCCATTATACTTCGACAAAGTTGACCATGCATCCAGCCAACCGATCCACTAACGCCTTTGTAACGATCGTAAGCTAGATTGTCTTGGTTTTTGTTACTAGCTTTCTTCTGCGCGTTTGGCGGGCTGACATAAGATGTCCATTGCCTGATCTTCTGCCTCAGTCTGTTCTTATTCTACCGATATGCGTCGTACACACTCTCAAGCATGACGCCTTCATTGAGACTAGCTGCTCCGAGCGGCGGTCCAGCTATGCTGAGAAGAGCTACCACTATGATATCTCGCCCCCGGGCACTCCCAAACTGTGCGAGCGGCGCATTCAAGCTGCGGCTAGCCGGATCCCGATTACAAGTTGGCTATCCTCGCTGTAACTCGAGCTTCTCTGCCGCTTCTTCCGCCAAGTTCGACTCGTCCTTCTTCATAACTAGCAATATGCGCCTATCGCTCTCCAACACATTTGCTGTATCTACAATCTCCAACAATAAAGGTCAGATGCGGCCCTTGACGCAAACTCCAACTCTGACCAATGCCTCAGAGAAGAACACTCCAGACTACCACCACCACCACCACCACCACCACCAACAACAACAACAAGATATATCACACCTCCCACCACATCGACGACGACAAATAGAGCGTCGACAAGCTGCAGCTGCTGCCAATGCAGCTGCCGACTCTGGGAAGGCCGTCAATCACATTCCACCCGATGCTTCCTCTGCACTCACCACAGCCGCATTACAGCTTCCAGACTCGTCCCTGAAACGTCTCTTTGCCTCATTCATGGCACTATCAAAACCTCGTCTCACCGTACTTGTCGTGCTTACCGCCATGGTACCGTACGCTTTGTATCCAGTGCCAGCATTCCTGACACCAACAATGACCGATACTCCATCATTGAGCACATTGACACTGCTGTTCCTGACTACTGGAACATATCTCTGCTCTGCGTCAGCCAATTCACTCAACATGCTCTATGAGCCCAAGACTGATGCTCTGATGACTCGTACCCGCAACCGCCCGTTGGTCAGAGGCCTCATTTCAAAGCGTGCCGCAGTTGCTTTTGCTATCTTCTCAGCATTGACTGGCACTGGTCTCTTATACTACGGAGTCAACCCAACAGTTGCTTTCTTGGGCGCTTCTAATATATTCATATATGCAGGAATATATACACCATTCAAGGCACTGACAGCTGCTAACACGTGGGTTGGTGCGGTAGTTGGTGGTATTCCGCCACTAATGGGATGGGCAGCTGCTGCCGGTGAGAACGCCACTGGTGATGGCTCATGGAAAGAACTTCTATTTGCCAATGACCAGAGCTCTTTGGGAGGTTGGCTCCTTGCTTCCTTACTGTTTGCCTGGCAATTCCCTCACTTCATGGCGCTCTCCTGGCCTATTCGCGAAGAGTATAAAGCGGCTGGGCTACGTATGTTGAGCTGGACAAACCCAGCCCGTAATGCTAGAGTAGCACTACGTTATAGTCTAGTATTCTTCCCTATCTGCTGGGGTCTCTGTGCCGTGGGTGTCACAGACTGGAGCTATGCAGTCACTAGCACGCCACTGAACGGCTGGCTAGTTTGGCAAGCCGTCCGATTTTACCAAGAGCAGGGTTACAAGGGAACTGCGCGTGGTCTTTTCTGGGCAAGCGTATGGCACCTCCCTGGCGTTCTTGTTCTTGCTCTAGCTCAGAAGAGGGGTATGTGGTCGCGTATCTGGAAGAGTATCATGGGCGACGATGAAGATGATCTTTGGGAGGATGAGGTTTTAGATTCTCTCTCGTCCGAGACAAAGAACTAATGGCCCTTTCAACCAAGTGACATGAAGTCACGTATCAGGCATCCCTACATGGCGATTCACAGCATAAGACGCTGTGTATGGGATGATTGATATATATGGATATGCGTGGCCACCAAGATACTGTGCTATATAGCTATCATTGGGCGTCAGCATTTCGACAATAGCATGTATTTGTAGCTATCATGGAGCACTGCCCTAGTTCTCCTTTTTTGTATAACAGCTTGGCGCTTAGAGAAACTACCGCCTTCATTTTCACTTCGACTATCAAACCACCACTTACCGAAAGATCCATCACATATATTGCATTAAAATACAACTAACATCATTACCTATCCACTTCTAGTTTGGGGCTTACTGCGGACTAACCAACTCCCGGAGTTGAAGCCCTTATCTGTCTCAGCTTCTGTATCACCCTGACGAGTTTCTCTTTATTAGCTTAGCTTAGTACATTCGAGGGCCGGAAAAACGGCCATGGCAAGATGGCGAGGGGAATCAAGTAATGCTGGTTTCTGTACGTAGAAGATAATTAATTCTGTGTTTTGCTAAGTGCTAAAGATCAAATCTGTCACTTAATTCCACATGAATAAACAAAAGAAAGGAAAAGAAGAGAGAACCAAAAATTTTTTTTGCTGATGTCCGTAACGCCGAGTTGTTCCACCCCGTATAAGACATACGAATCTCAAAAGTTGCTACTTAACAAATTTGATGCTAAAAGTTGAAAATCGCGTACCCAGAACAAAACTCCTGAAAAACCCGCTCATGCCACTAAGTATTTGTCTTCGCTAATTTGCAATAGCAAATAATCCAATATTAGATCACTAAGAAGTGACCCTGAATAAAAAAATGCCCACAATTGCCAAAAGCTTACATCGGCCGGTTAATCAAAGTGTTGATACCGATGTCCGTTGACGATAGACGAGAAGGCACCGAGTAGTGCGAGGCGTTCATGGCTGCGTGATTGATATATCCTCCTGAGATAGCAGGGCCTAGAAGATCATTTGATGTGCCATAGTTCGAGGGGTGAGGGTGAGATGAAGCATGGTGCATGCTGCTATAGTGTGAAGATTGACCCTGGCTATGGGGAATTCCCGAGGTAAAGTATGGTGGAGCAGAAGACAAGGTGGACATTGAGTAGCCACTTGTTTGGGGCATCATGTCTGCATGACCGTATTGCACAGGTTCGGAAGCCATCAGTGACTGGAGGTTGGTGCTCGATGTATGAGTATAGCCCGAAGCCATTCCAAGACCCGAGGATGATCCAGGGAAGTCCATACCAGTAGAAGACCTGTTTGAGTCTTTCCACCGTTTCTTGATCTCGACCTCGCCCATCTCGAAGCACTATATGTTGGAATATGTTAGTTTGTGGATTTAATGACTTGTTACTTGGTTATACATGACTTACCATCCTTTCCAACTTGTCCCACTTCATGCCCGGTACACGCTGTTCGAGGATCTTCCACATCTCTTCCCGGACCTCTCGGTATGCAACAGCAACTCGTTGTTTGTCATCCTCGATGCTCTTCTCAGAGATAGTCTTGCGTTGCTGGATACGTTCGTATCTCTTGCGGCAGGCATTGGGGGATTTGCCCTTGAACTGCTTGGCAACCTCAGACCAACGCCCGCGTCGTCGTCGGAGGTCTACTAGAAGTTCGTCTTCGTCGCGGCTCCACTTGACCCCTTTGCCGCGTCGACCAGAGTCTTCACCCTCGTCATTACTATCATCGTCCGCAAAATCGTCGTTGAAGCTGTTCTCGGTATTATCGTCTCTCATGGAGGGCACTTGGTCGTAGTATTCATAACTTTGGTTGTGGGGTGCGGGTGTTCGGCTCTCGCTAACAGGCGAATAGTATGGCTCCCGAACGCTAGACAAAGTGTAGCCAGAGTTGTGAGTGTTTGGTGTCATGACTGTTCTAGAAGTAGCAAGAGGGTTAAAGCGTGCCGATGAGTTGTATGATTGCCTAGTGGCAGGGGGCATGACTAGATTATATATGCTATATGCTTTGGAGACTTGATGCTATGTGAATATGAATGAAATAGAATAAGGAAATATGATGAATGTATATATGCAAATGATGAGACAACAAAGAAAAAGTTAAAGCGAAGGACAGGATAGCCTTACCAGAAGGCTATGGAAACAAGATATGCAATGATGAAATGGTGAAGATAGACTAGGAACAGTGGGAATAAAAGATGCTCCAAGTTGGGGGACTCGAGGCCATTAATAAACCTCTAGATGTGAGGGCCACAAGCGCGGATGATATGGCCAACTTTGTCATAGGCCATATATGGTCAAGCATGTAAGCGAGAGGAAGGAGATTTCGCATATAACAAAGTTTCAGACAAAGCTCCCAAGGTGCCGGGAGTAGTGGGACTAGACTAAAGCCTGCCGTCGTCAACCCACCGGGAGAAGCCTATACTGGGCTATGTATGCTTCCCGAAGAAGGAATATTGTGACCTCTTGATTCATTCCTCACTTATTGCCTCAAGCAAACACTATACAGGCACTTAGATAGAAAGAAACAAAACATACGCTGTACGCCCATACCCTCCCTCGTCTCTTTTTGCTTAAGTGCCAATGAGGGGAGATGAAACAGCTGTAAGTTTTTGACATGGCATGTCTTGAGTGAAGCTGACCTTCATATTGGCTAGAATTCAGCGTTATACAGCTGGTTTGGGACTTGGGCGGCTAGCACATGGTAAGGTTAGGTACAGGCGGCTATAGGGTGCGAGGTTGAGCCGAGGGCCAGGGGAGCAAACAAGGGCGTCAAGTTACTATTTAGCTTTGTTTTCTTGCCTTTTCTCTATATTATTAGAAATAACACTTTATACTTCTATTCAGATCTATCTAGATCTATAGTGTGTGAGATCCTTGTGTGTTCCTTGAATAGATTATGTGCAGAATATAGCCACAAGAGCCTACAAAAGAAATGAGGTTTGACAAAGCCCGTCCTTTTGAATATCAGAATAACAAAATTAAAGTCTTTGCATTCAAGTAAAACATTTAGTCAGGGAACTAACTATATGTGCGCGTCTAATTAAGCGCAACCAAACATAAAACTGACTAGAGAGTTATAGAAGCCAAAAATACTCGATGTCAGGATAGGTAGTTTTCACATATTTGACTGGTAAAGAGAGCATTTGGTAATATTCATGGGTTTCAAGTTTCCAAATGAACACAAATGATATATGAGAAGCACTTTAGGCTTTCGGGAAGTGGTAATGTCATTCTACAAATCGTGGAACATTGTTTTCTCGATGAACCATATATGTAGTTATATCCTGGAGTTGTAAGTTCCTAATTTAGCTTACATAATCTATACATGTGGAGAAAGAGTAAAAGATATCTATGACCCACAGAATAGGAGATACCTCAATTAATACTACGTCAACCAAATCCTTATCACACACTTTGGCTATGACATGACTCTATAGTTCTCTCCTTGGATAATCAACTATCCGTAACCAACGCCTCTTCATACAATGTCAAGCTATTGCCAAGACTAGCTTTTCTTTAGCTTCCCTTGTTTTCCATTTCCATTGCGTGGGTAAAGCGCTGTGATTTAGCAAGGTTCCTACAGCGGCGCGCTTAATCGATATAAGCGCTACACTAAATGTAATGATAGATTTGTTAGTTGCTATTTTTGGACTAGAACTAATCAAGTTTTCGTCCCTTTAGTTGTTGCTCTTGGTTGTACTTTAACAATTCGTAGGTAACGACTCCATGTACATAACTTCTGCAATGCTACTGTACTTCATTATGCTCTGATCCTATACAACCTTAACCCTTACTTGGTTAAGTGAAGACCTTGTACTCTTACTGATCTATAATCATGCAGCGGCTCCCAAGTCCGTCTATCCGCCAATGGCCCAAATGGTAGCAAAATAGCAGAGCGCTTCTGTGGCCCCTTCAATTTTGGCTATTTCCTGACAGTGAGTGGCTGCAGCTACCGACACACTAGCCAAGATTATTTTAGAAATTAGATGACATCTATCTAGATTTGCGGTTTAGACTTACTGCATTGTGGTAGACAAGGTGGTGACATAAGATTATCACACCTCCAACGGCCTTACATACATATGCGGATAATTTGAAAGAAAAGGAAACATAATTGAAGATATGCATTATTACATCTTGCGTCTTACTAATACGTACATATACAAGTAACACAAAACTAGTTAACTACAGGATTCAGATTATTCACCTTCTAATAGAGTTGTCCACAATTACCTATTCTTGAGCAATTATCCTCGTTGATAAATCAAGTCGATCTCAGATAGATCTAGACTTCATGATCAAGCTTCTGTCCTTATCCTTGTCGATAATCATGAAACTGATTTGATTTGATTTGTTATCATCAATGCCTTATGGAAATCTATTACATGAGATTGGAGATCATGCAAACCCTAACCCTATACGTTTCCAGACTGGGTACTTGAGGCAGAACAGCACACTTGTATTATAAAAAACACGATGTAAGATTTTAGAAGATATCTTAGATATTGTATTATTTGTAACTGCGTGGCTATTCTTCATTTCATATCTATATCTATGCCCTACCACCAAAATCAAGTTGAGATGAAAACTTATCATAGGCCACGTAGGATCAACATTATCATCAGAAACAAAAATGTATCAAGCTGTTTGAGAAATTTCAAAATGATGTGACACATGGGCTTTTCTACATTCTGGTTCAGAGTGATGCCTAACTTCATGCCAAGCCAAAGATCGCCATCTAAAACTAACCGTTGATACCTACAGGGGTATAATTTGGACGTCGGCAAGGCCCTTAACTTTATGTTGGGATAAACCTATCCAGCAACGATTTTGGCTCTAACAGAGTGAAGTCTCTGATGTGGTGTTTTACATATGGGAAGTATGCTAATTTGGTGTCAGTCTTAACTGACATATTTGGTAGTTCCTGACTCCTAAAAATATATTACCTGAGATCATGCTCATTCCACGCAACTATCATTCCTCCTGGCATCAAGCCTGTTTCGGTCCGCCTGAGACTCAAGGGGTTTCTATGGCCTGTTTAGATGCTGAAAGAGGATAGAGCTGTCTTTCGAGACAGTCACGCAATATCAAGACTGAGTAGTCTAGGGGATCTGGAAGCTACAAAGAGATATATCAGCATGAGCAAAGAGTAAGGATAGGCTCTGATGTTGCTTGTAATATATATGATGTGGCATGTCCTCGTCCTAGACTTTTGTGTTTGTGTCTTTGGTCATCATTCCATCTCTTCACGGGCCTGGCAGCCTTTATATCTTCCATTCGTTATATCATTGAACTGTTATCTATGTTACAGGCTTTCTTTCTTTTAAACCAATTATTCATATTCATACTTTTGATGAGCTTGACTATATTATACCAATACTTCGATACCATTACACCAAAAAAATGAACTTCTTTACCATTATCTGCATACTAACCGGAGTGGTATCCGCCAGAAATGATATCTATCGTCGATCATGCACCGGAGGATATGCACTACCGACATCAAGATCTCCGAGCTATAACGTAAATGTGACGGCCACTAGATCTGACTCTTTAGGTCCTAGTTCTACTTCGACTTCTCTGGCATCTCCAAAACGTCTCAATACCACTAGTGGTGGACTTAAGTGGGTGGGAACAAGCGTGTCTGGCGCTGAGTTTGGAAACACTAAGTTACCCGGCGTACTCGAGACTGACTTCATCTTCGCCAACACATCAGCTATCCAAGTAAGTGCTATCGCTAAGAGAGATTCGACATGATAGATATGATTTATGAAATAAGGCTAACAACTTCGCTGCTATAGACACTTATCAGTCAAGGATACAACATTTTCCGTTTGCCATTCCTGATGGAACGTATGTCTCCTTCGTCTTTGAGTGGAAGCTTGGATACATCCTACCTTGCAAACTACTCTATTGCCGTTGACTTCATCACCCAAAACGGAGCTTATGCGGTGTTGGACCCCCACAACTTTGGGCGTTACAACGGTGCTGTCATATCTGATTATACCGGGTTTCAAACATTTTGGAGCAACTTGGCAACTGAGTTCAAGAGCAACGACAAGGTCATCTTCGACACTAACAATGAGTACCACGACATGACCAACGACAATGTCCTACAGTTGAATCAAGCTGCCATTGACGGCATTCGTGCTGCTGGAGCCACATCACAGTACATCTTTGTAGAAGGCAACTCGTATACTGGAGCTTGGACATGGAACACCACCAACACCGGCCTGGTTGATCTCACTGACACCGAAAACAAAATTGTGTATGAGATGCACCAATATCTTGATTCTGATGGCTCGGGGACTTCTGAGACGTGTGTATCGTCGGATGTGGGTGTTCAGCGCGTCGTTGGAGCTACTGAGTGGCTGAAGGCGAACAATAAACTTGGAGTATTAGGTGAGTTTGCCGGTGGCGCTAATAATCAATGTATGGAGGCTATCACGGGCCTTTTGGACCATGTCAAGGCAAACAGCGATGTCTGGCAAGGTGCCTTGTGGTGGTCAGCTGGCCCATGGTGGGGTACGTATATGTTCTCGTTTGAGCCCCCGAGTGGTGCTGGATACACCTATTATAACTCTCTTCTTCTCAACTACGTGGCTTAGAGCAGGTTGACTAGTGTAGAGGCAGAGTGTTCTTCGAGTCTGTAGTCATAGATGGAAAGATTACAACAGCTTGGTAGAATACTACATAGTCATCTTTGTTGTGTACACATGCATTGTCTTACGGCGGTGCAGTATCACCACATTATCCAAACTTAATGGAGGAGATATCAGGAGACAACATGGGCTTGAGCGGCTCTATATCTGTATTGTATGTATTTGCAAATCTATATTATAAGTCTCATTATGAAATATCACCATATTAACATTGGCAATCATTCATGCTGTACCATGTTGTGATTGTGATATGTTGGTCGCTTACATATACGCCACAAGGCGCCACATATGTATATGATATATCATATGTGGCACATACTATACTCTGTACTGTCCCATTGTTCGGGATGTCCCGAAAGCTTCCCTCAGGCTAGTTCAACACAAACGGTAAAGAAAACGGCCCATTTGGGCGACGCCAAATATGACAAGCTTACAAATAGTTTGTTCGTTTATTTATTCTACTTTGGGAAACAAACAAGCACAAAACGACGTTCGACTATACATCTGTATGTCTTTGTATACATGCAGTCTTCAATATGGCTTAGGTTCTATCTAGTGACTACTCTCTTGCCTTTGTTGATAACTTCTGACAGAAGATTTATTGCGAGAAGAATATGAAAAGCTAACTACTGTGGTCAACCAGAGATAGTTATATTTGTAACTTAGAATTAGTATGCAGTACAATGTAACCCAATCTGTCATCAAGTGGCTAGAAACACAATGCATATGTATGCATATTGTATTAAGAAGACAGCCAAGGTAGATGATCTAGCTTTAATGGAAATGCACGCTCAAACCACCTGATTAAACCTATCTGAGGAATTGAGTACAAATGCAAAATGTGACAGGCTGGTCTCATGCAGGTTTAAATTGGCCGTCACATTGAAGAAGCTACGCCCTGGGTTAGGTAGTAGGGAAAAGTTTTTCTTAGTTTCCCTTTTATCTTTTAGATGCTTTTAGCAGTAGGCCGTTGTAACTTTACTTACATTAATTAGGTTGCCAAGGAAACTTATGCAACTGTACTTTCATGCATGGGATTTTATGCATAGCTTTTTGAGACCTGCGCCAGAGACACCAAGTACATGTTAGACTAGGCAGGCTTACGTGAAGAAGTGAAGAACTTGGCTGGCATGAGTGAAATAATGATGGAGCTACTGTAGAAAGTCGAGCAAGGGGATGAGAATAATTCCAACTAACTACTGGCTATCATTAATCTAGCGTCAGTGTTGGTGTCATTGGCATATCTGTATATCTGTATATGTGCATCTGTAATTTACATATACAATTTTATGTATTATACCTTTTGAGTTCCTTTTTCATCTCCGAGGATCATAGTAAGAAAACATGTTGGGGATTGTTTCTATATTCAATTTTTGAGGCACTCAATCCAAGAAATAGCTATGCAGGTCATCTTTAAAGGTATCTTTGACGGCTCCTCTACCGGCTATAATGACGCTGTTTCTCAGCTCATGTTTTCATTTCTGTAGCACTGCGGCACATCTATGTATATCTGGATAGCTTTCCCTGTCAAAGCGCGAGCCCGTTTCCCACATATGTACATCGATTGTTTTTTTGCCTCTCGGGTGAATTTGTTTCCAGAAGATCAGACCTGCCTAACTGGACAAATTTAGTAGCCGTATCAAAGAAAGTAGCAGTAACAGGCTAGTAGCACTGATATCTTGGCTGACGGTAGGCGAGTAGGGTGGCAATGGAATGGATGTAGAAAACACAAGACCACGGAGTGCACCCACCTCGTACTAACCGGGATCTGAGAGGGGCACTGTGCTTTGAAGGGGTACTTATCTTGAATTCTAAACACTACAATGCAGAGTACGCACGTACAGAGGTAACATTGATGGCAGTGTGCGAATAGCATATGGGAAAACGAAGGGGAGGAAAGTTTAGCAAACGACGACTCCGTTTCGAATTTGCTGCAGCTGTTGAAATTGGCGGCTACTTTGAACTTTCTGTCCTCTGTGGAATACATACAGATATGCAATAAAATGAGGTATAAAAGGAACGGGCTGGATTGTGAAGTGTTTGAAGTGGTGGATAAACGGCAAAAAAACAAAAACCACTGTTTGTTCTACCTTTTCCGTTGTTAAGATTTCACTACCTTGTGCTATTATTCTCAATACAGATACACAAACAGCGCTTGCTTGGCATTCTTCCAATTGTTTCTTGTCAACTATTTGTATACAGACAAGGGCCTGTCCTAAGAATTGGGGTGACCGATTTTCCCAGGGATGGTCGGTGATCTTGTGGAATAGCACTTAGTGCACTTTATAAGTTGGTGCTAATGATATCAATAGCTCTAGTTGATGGCAATGACTGCTATATACATATACTCAAGCCTGATAGTCACTAACAAACAAGCTAGTGGTCGAATACAAGCTTTGTAGATGATATCAGTCATGGCTTCACGATAGTCATTAAATGGTAACCTACCACCCTCTCTTTGATTTCCTTAGTCAATGAAAGGGAAGCTGCATGCGAGGGGACACACAGATGCGGTTTCTGTCCCTTTTGCACCCCATTGAGGTGAATGGGGGAGAGGTTGGTTAGGCCACAGAAACCTGACGATAGCAGGAGATATGGTACTAGAGGGAAAGATAGATAGCAATCTCAATAGTTGTAGGCAATGTGATAACATTAGTGAGAAAAAAAAACAGATAACTATACATAGTATGGCTGGACTACTGCTAAGCCATCAGATCGGTAGTGTAGGACGTGACGATTTTGTGATTGCAGTACACATACATAGGCTGGTTCTCTTAGTCTTTCTTCGGAATAATACAAACTGTAATACAACCTGAGTCTAGTCTTCTGGCTGTTGCCGCAATCTTCACTGATCTCACTGATGTGCGTTCTTTCGAAATCTCAGCCGTGTCTTAGGTAAAAGAATCTGCATGGCTGGGGGGCTGGAGGTGATACAACAAGGTGGGAAAATTCGGCGAGTATGAGAGAGGTAGTCACTCTTCAATGTTATATTCTTGACAAGAAACTAGTCAGAGCCAGAAACAGATAAAAAAAAAGAAAAAGAAAAACTGTTTAGGAGATAAAAGCGCCAAGCGGGTGTTTCTGATATTTTTTTGCACTACGTTGTGGCTCGCCTAAGAGCTAAATTGTGGGGAGGGAATATATGCAGGCACATTACATTACATTACATTATATTGCACTCGTACATGTAATGATTTAATGTTAATGCTCGTGTAATGTAAGATGTGCACACTATACAGTAATATGCAATACGTATACTAGTAACTATACATTTTGCATCCTGGTTTGCATATGTATATTTGTATATGTGTAGAACATCTGTAGCACTGTGCACACAAAATGTTGGTGCGCTGCAGCGGCGACTTAAAGGTTGCCATAGTGTTAGGGCCCTAGCTACATAGATAGATAGATATGTATGTGTATGTACTGATAAATGAAAACGACATGCAGATTAGTCTGCAAGAAGCTTTAGCTGCAGCTGCAGCCTACAGGTCCGACAGGTCCCATGGCCCTTTTTCTCTTTTATTCTCTCAGCCAGGCTAGGCTAGCTAGCTACAATTCTGCAGGCACAAAGAGGCAAAGTTCGTTCGAGTGTTGGTCGCTCTGAGTTCTGCCTCGCTACTGCATTCCTCCGGCCCTCTTCTCATCTTGTTGCTACAAGCTGTGCAGCTTCGGTCGGTCGTTGTCTGGTACAATGCAGGAGCGCAAAGACTTTCGCCCCGGTTTGATTCGCTATGCGCTTTTCGAAGACCTCGTTAGACGACCTGGCTAACTAGTCGGCTAGAGCGTCTGCTCGACTACATATATCTGTATGTACATACATACATATGTGTGATTATATGCGACAAATATGCAGAGTCGGTTTCGCGATCGCTGCAGATGTGAGGCCTGAGACAACCCAAATGTCGAGGTGCAGCTCAAGGGGAGAAATCAGAACCAATGTCGCGCTATGTATCTTTAATATCACTTGGAATAATCTGCGTTGTCAAGACACAAGGCAGAACAACCATGATGTAGAAGATTAGAGGTGGCCATATCCGCTCAATGCAATAATACGGTCTTTCCACTACTGTGCCCTTTTCTCCCTGCTTGTTATCTTATATGCAATTGCAGTTGCAGTTGTAGTTATCTGTATATGCATGTTTTCTTTTGTGCATGTCAGCCGACTCAGGTAATTTCTTCAGACAGCATACAGAAAAGAAGAAGAAAAAAAGAAACTCCAAGACAAGGCAACCACCCCGGAAGAACGCCTAGCGGGGACGGCAACTACGCAAGAAAAACAAAACACAATCGTGTAGCTGCCGAACTCGAAGCTCCCATCGAGACTGAGATTCTTGTTCCTCATCTCAACCTTTTGCTCTTCCTGCTGGACTATGACGTGTATATACATAGTTATATAGAGCTTATCTGATCTTGACCCCAATTTTGTTTCCAACGTCAATCATCCACTATCTCAACTAGCTAGCAGATATTCAATCCCTTGTTTGTAGTTAGATCTCGTTCTAGAGCTTCTGTGAGATCCCTTTGAATCTATGTCGTATAAAATACAAGAAATATAAAGCATACATACATATGTATGTACATGCATGTATACATAGTTGCATACATTTTCAACTGACCTAATATACCCAGACACTGGGTCTGGGGACTCCCCTGGCATAATTTTGTGTTTCGCTATTGTAGATGGGCTAACGATGCTACTATCCCATCCCATCCCATTCACTGAATCCCTTGTTCTTTTCTCCTCTTTCTTGCAGCTCTGTTAATCCTTCGCTCACAACCGGCTGGCTCTTGGACTTACTCTTTGGCTGCACGTCCCCAAAAGCCCATTTACCTTACTCACATTGATCGCATCTACATATTTTTTTTTTCCTTCTTCTTTATTCAATTTTTTTTTGTTCCTTTCTTATGCTATTTTATCCTCTTTCTTTTTTATCCTTCGAGCACAATTTGTCTTCTTCTTCTCGCTGTTACTTTCTTCATCATCTTTGTTCTCCATTTGTGCAAAGACGCTGGAGCCACAGCTTCTTCTTGATTTATTTTTATTTAATCGTCGCATTGTTCCCTTCCACACGCTCCTTTAGCTTCTTCTTGATCTTGCTCTTCTTCTTTTTCTACTCTTCGTTTCTATCCGCTTGTCTGTCTATCTATCTGTTGGTCTATCAACTTTCATTATTATCTCTCTTATCAACTAACATTCGTTTTGATCTACTACCACTATCTCGCACAGCTTCTAATATTGCTTCTATTCTTTTATTTTCGTCACTCTTTCGTTTTCTCCAACAAATATCTCATTACTTTCGTTTCATTGTCCTCGTTTTAAATCTACTTTACCACAGCTATCTCTTGCCTCAACTACACGCCGCATACACTAATCTATCTGTCTGCCTTGTACCATCACCATCACTATCATATATACCTATTAGTGTCGACTACCATATCTAGTACTATTTTCTTACTTTCTTTACCTCCGACTTGACTACTTCCGAGCTTCACCGATCAATTTCTATCGATAATTACGCCCTCAGCCATCTCAGCATTGAATCTTTTCGTTTTCCCATAATCTGTAGTAGTCAATTCCCTCTAGATTGGCACTTGTAACAACACATACTTTACACATTCTTCAAGTTATTTCTACCTTCATACGTTCTCAAGATGGCCACTACCAAGGCCTTCTTATCCGACGTTCTCTGTAACGAGGATACTAAGCTCAAATCGGCTGTTGACTCTTGTACCGACCACCCACCCTCGCCCATAGTTTCTAGCGCAAACAAGGATGTTGAGGCTTCATCGCAAAACCAATCTGTTGTTGTACCCGGTATCTTGAGCCCCAAGACCAGCTCTAGCTCACTTTCTACGGTCATGAAACGCCAGAGAGAGCCATTATCACCCAAGAAACGGCGCCCATATAGCCGTGACGGCGACGAGTCTCCAGTCCAGTCTCCCAAACGTCGTCGCGTCATCTCTGCTCGTCTGCCTACGCCCAGCGTCTCTCGTCGAAGCTCGATGAACTTTGCTGCTGCCGCTGCTAACTCCAACTCGTCGATTCCTCGGTCATGCATTGACATTGGATCTGCTCTAGCGCCTATTGTCGACGACATCTCTTCCATAGCCTCTTCATCTTCGCCTGCAGTCGGCTTTGAGAAGATCCCACCTGAGCTGCGGAGTATGATTTTAAGCCACCTAGACTACAAGTCGTTGATATCCCTTTCGCAAGCCAGCACTTTTTTCAACCGTATAGTTAGCCCACAGGCTGCGCCATTCGAAGATAAGTTCGCCTACGTCATGACAGCGGAAAACCACTTCCGACGCCATTGGCCAGGAATCGTCAACGGCCAAGAGCATCCTGGTAACTTCGCTTGCTATGTATGCTTCCGTGTCCGTGGCCCTGCTCACTTCGATGCAGACCAAGGCTACGTCCAGTTTTACCAGGACACTTCCAGTGGCACGTGGAAGGCATGTCCTACCGAACCTGAAGTTGAGGCTTCGGACAAGGCTGATGATGCTGATGCATTAGCATCAGACAAGTCGGAGTCGGATTCCACCGGTGACGAAGCTGTAGCTGCTATATCTACTATGCCACTTAAGGTTGCGCCTTTAACGCAGGAACCCGTGCCTCAGACTGCAACTCCCCAAATACAGGCTGTCACTCTACGCCGCTACTGCCTGGACTGTGGCATACACCACGGACTCCATAATGCTGGAGACTTGATCACCACAAAGGCACGCCACGAAGTTTGGGTGTGCAACTGTAGCCGAGTGAACCAGAAGACAACAGAGTCGACATGCCCAGATTGCCAGCATCAATTCACGGCACCTATCAAGAAGAACTAAATGCAAATAAAGCTTCTGGTAAGCGTTTGTGATCTTACTTCTTCTTCATAGTCCTGAATCTGCTGGGCTCGTTTCAGTATTATTGAAAAAACAAATTCCAAACAAAAAAAAAACACGAAGAACATCGTATCAGACACTAGGAAGTGTGTTTTCGCTGTTCTCGACTTGTACAATACTTCTCTATTACTTGGTTAGCTGATTGTTTATCGCTTACAACCATGACCCTCAATAATGTACACCCTACCCACTCCTTTTGTTGCCCACATGCGATATACGTACCATGTGACAGTCATGATACTTGTCCATTATCCATGCGACACATATATGAAAGCTTTGCTTCTGCTCGCTTGTCTTGCAGCATCCGACTTTAGGCGCATGATCGATGTTCATATCGAAACAAGGAGTCGTTCACTATTCTTTTTGCTACTGACATACACCCTCTCTTTTTCCACACTTACTACATTCATTCCATCTATTATTTTTTTCGCTTCTTTGCTTCCCGTCTCAGAAATATTGAGCTCTATCTTACTCATGTTTTTATTTTCTCTTTTTTTTTTCAATATCTGGTTCCCGCTCATTCGGCTAGACTGGAGCTTCCTTTTCTTTTTTTCCTTGTGTTCAAATTCTGTTTCCTTTGTCTTGGTCGATTGTTTAGGTCATCATTTGTGCTTTATTTTACTTTTATCGTGATTGGGCTGACTCGGAGTTACATTTTCTTTGGGATCCTTTCTTTAAATTGTTCTTGGATTAGCTAGGGCTTCGCATGTGCGTTATCCCCAAATGCATCTCATTTTATTAATTCACGGCAAATATTCCTTTCTTTTCTTACTTTTCGAATATAGTTACTCGTGTGTGCATACATCGTCACGAAATATAGTGTTTCGAGGAGTTGTGAATGAAGTTTTCCGGGCCTGATATGTATCATGACCACATATTGAATAATGCCTTGATTCAGTACTATGTTATTTAATCCCAAAGACGAATATGACCGTCTTGACTGGCTGTAAAGACCTTCGATGTCTCTTGCTCCGACCAAACTGCGCATGTGAGCGCCTTGTTACCAGCCTGAAGCTTGTGTAACATGGTACCCTTCTTAAAATCCCAAAATACAAGAAATCCAGCCGAGTCACCGCTAGTGACGTATTGTCCATCAGGACTGACCGTGACATCGATTGCTGTACCAGCAGTGTGATGTCCCTTCCAGCATTTTTTTCTGTTCTGGCGAATCTTGTCACCAGTGGAATATGCTAGAATAGAGTTATCGCCACTCTGGTATAGTACATGCTTTCCATTGGGATGTAGACAGCTACGAGTATATGCGAACATATCGACCTCCGCAATGATTTTTGTTGGGACAGGAATACCATAATCCCAAGCACGTACTGTTTTATCGTTGGAAGAACTCATAAAACGACGGCCCTCATCCATGAACTCCAGTGTTGTGATGTCGGACAAGTGGTGATTGTAGTCTTGGATGATTTCATTGCCTTGGCGTGTGTCATATTGTATGATGTTGTTGTTTGACATGCCAGCAATGAATTCGTTATGGTGGTCCACTGACATGTTATTCCACCTAATTACATGGGCAGTCTTTCCGTTTGAAAACTTAGAGATACATTGACCAGTTTCCGTGTCCCAGAGTTTCATTGTGCGATCCCATGAGCAACTCATGAACTTGGTGCCATCATGGTTAAAATGGATGTCTGACAACGCCTTCGTATGTCCTTGGTACGAACGCAAAAGTTCGCGCGAGTGGTAAACGTCGTATATTCGGATCGTAGAGTCGGCGCCAGCGGCAAGAAGTAGGTGTGAAGAATTCGGAAAGAGTCGAAGGCCCGTGACGGCTTGTTTGCAATCTTTCCACGCATGGATTTGCTTTTTGGGGATAAATGTTGGTATGGATCCGGGCTCTTTTCGAAGATCGACACTGAGGTCCTGAGGAATGTGCACTATAGAAAGAGAAATGTTAGTCAAGACCAATATTGATGAATAGTGAAACTCTGTGAACTTACTGTATGTACGCCCTTGGTAATCGAATTCTTCTGAGCCGTGGAAGATGGAGGTTTCCTCTCCCAAGCTTTCGACTTCTTTTCTGCGCTCGAGGGCGATCTTTGGCGCCGATGTGATAGCTCCACTAGCAACAACGTCCTCATCATCAGTTACCTCAATCTCCTCGTATTCCTCATCGCTAGCGAGCTCTTCACCATCGACAACGTCGTGGTACTTAGGCTTGTACTTGGCCCAAGGTCCTACGTAGGCACCTGCGCCTTCGACGATAGTCGCATCGCCCTTCTTTTCACGTGTACTACGTATTTGTGCAGCTTCCTTTTTCACATCTGTAGCTGATTTGAACTCTCTTTCCGGGCCGCCACGACGCTCAACAGCTCTATGTTTTGCACGGAAGGCGTGTTCGCTGACGAGAGTCTCTTCCGCAAAGCCCGTTAAGATGTTGTTTTTGCGCTTTTTGGGATCGTCTTGCGCAAATGGATTTGAAGGGCCGGCTGAAGGCTGAGTGAGCTGATCGCCACTATATATGTCCATAGCATGTGATGCTGGCGCTTGTTCTCTGACAATTAGAGCGTCCTTCGGCGCCATGTTGGCCGGGAACTTGTCGAGATTAGCCATCATGCCGTATTGGTTGTAAGTCGATATATCGCGATGTTTTCAGGCGTCAATGTTGAGGGAGATCGTCTGGGTATTGGCTCGGTGAAGTAATTTGTCGCGATTCAATGTTGGTTCGTATAGCGAGGCGGTATGCTTGTGGACAAACAATCGACAAAAGATCCAAATAAAAGTATGCGCATACAGCCTTGCCACTTTGCGCCTAACAAAAAAAAAACAGACAGACAACAGCCTTGGGTCCACTTTTTAGAGAGGCCTAGATGCACAATGAATGGCACATGAATATGTATGTATTTATGTATGTATGTAATGCGCATGTGATCCTGCGAACAACTTAGAGCTTAGCTATGAGTAAAAACTGTTGAACTATGCGATATGATGACAAGTACCGAATATTAACGTCAATTTTTCATTTCATGTTATTCTGAATACATACCAGTCGATCAATGTATACGATTATAGTATATCTCAGTAGTAAGAGTTGCGACTAGGGGTATAAAACGACAAGCTAGCTGCTTGTTTAATTGACCCCGCACATCTTAACGAGAGAAAACGGTATAGCAAGATGCCAAGTTGATTATATTACATTAATGAAAGCAAATCTATTCACAGTGGGAAAAAAATGCCGGTGTAGCATATTTACTAGATCCCCAAGAAGCTAGATATGAAAAAGAAGAGTCTTGTGTCATAGAATAGGCAGCACAGATGTCATCATAGTTGGTATTCATTCTCCCAAGTTCCATGGGTGGTTTATAATTGGCCAGTGTGGATATCCAAAAACAAGAAAGAAAAAAAAAGGGAATATAGAGATGAGAGATCGATCTCACTAGTAGAACAAGGGGGGGAAAGAAACGTGACTAGTAGGTCAACGCGTTGTTATGGGAGACTTCGGCGTTGTGAAACTGCGAATTGTAGATGGGCTCGAACACATGCTATTGGCTCGATTTAGCACTGGTGAATGTACTCAAGACATCGGCTTGGTGATCGCATGGCCATTCTTATCTTGCCATCGTGAGTCTAAGTTGGTAGGAGACCGCGAGATAAACAGGCCGGTAAATTGAGATATTTGAAGGACACAAGATAAACGGGATATTGCCGAGCCGTTTAGCTAGATTCGTCTTTGATCAGAGCGATGATCATGCTGTACAGGTAGAAGAAGAACATGATCAGGTGAAAGGCCAGCTTGGAGAAGGACTCCTATATATGAATATGAATAGTTAGAATCACTCAACGTAATGTGAAACAAGTGTAGACCTGATGTCTATATAAGTAATGATAGGTACAAACCTTTTTGTGAACATTGAGTTTACGAAAAATCTCAGTAGCGTCCAAAAGATGGACATTGTCGAAGATTCTTTGGGGCAAGTGTTAGTCAGATTTGTACTTGAAGATGATGACGTTGGATATGGGTCTTTGGAACTTACTTCTTCACATTCCAGATGAGCAGCGGCAAATTGAGAATCAGTGGCAGCCAGTAGCCATTGATGAGGAACAGCAAAGTCAGGAAACCGTGGACGGCAGCTTCGGGGACGATGTAGGTGTTCAGGCGGTTGCAAAGGTCGATGGGGTTGATGTAGTCACTAAGCGTAAGACAAACGGTTAGTAGTTAGCATATCGTTTCAATGCACAATCAAGTTGGGATGGAGGGGGGCTAGACACTCGGTAGAAGAGGGCCAACCAGTATGTGGTCTTTTTTTCTCTTCTATGCATCACATGGACCAGACACAGAAAATCCGTTTATCTGAAAAAAACAGCCAGCGATGTGTTCTGTTCGGTGAAAAAATTGACCGCAGTCAAGTAGAGCAGAAGAGGGGGAACTTCTTACCATTCGAGATCGCTGTACATAATGGTGAAGAAGACTTGGAGGAACAGGTTGACGGCGTTGATCAACACTGACAACAGATAGAGCCAGGCTTCTCCGGACATTTTGGCGGATGTTATATCAAGTTACGGACCAGGCTAATCAATCAGAGAGAGTATTTGTCGAGAAACAGAATGGATGAGAACGGCGATGGCGTTCGGGGTGAGAATATCGTGACTGGAAAGGTTCAATGTGAGGAAAAAAATATCGTGGTCCAAGACGGCAAGGAAAAAAGGAAGGGAATTTGAATAATTAATAGTAGCAAGTTCTTGCCCAAACAAGGTTTTGACAGCAGGGTGGGAAGTGAATGGCTCTACGTGGCGGCTTTGGGAGTTCAAAGTGGTAAAGTAAAGAAGCGTAAAGAAGTGGGCAGCGGGTAAGTTGAACAGGCTAGCATTGACAGCAAAAAGTCTAAGTACATAATGTATGTACTTCACTAAGCAAACTGTTGCTGGGAATGATTTTTTGCGCCAATTTGGCGGGCGACTAGACAGGGCGGGGGAGTTACAATTGACAGTACAACTATAGTCCTTCTTGATGGGCTAGCCAGCTAGAGCTCAAATAGGTACGGCAGCCACTTTAGGATACTACGGCTCGGTAACTACAACTATGGACAGTCCCCAAAACGGTTTTAGCTTCCAGCTTGCGGGCTTCAGCCACTAAAGTATCAGAAGACGACCATGTCAGCGTCTATATTGTTAACAAGAAGCAAGGCTCTACCTCCCAGCATGACTATAGCCGCATACAGCTCAAAGTTATTGGACAACTATGCTATGTAGGTTTCATGCCGACATGACTAGCCGCATGTGTTTCCTCATAAATTGAATGAACAACAATGCGATTGATTGCATTCGTCGATAGGGCAGCTACTTGAAACAATATTATCTACCAACTTCAGCCACGATCCACAGCCAGACCAACGAATCCGGAATTGTGGCGCATCGAACTTCATATTCGAAAAGTTGCATCACACCATATGTACTGCATTTCTTTTCATTTTCCCTACGTTATACGTCATTATTTTGTATTTTCTTCATGTCTCAGAGGAAAGCTTTTTTTCATGAACTAAATAGGGCCTATTTTGGCATTTCAACAGCTCCACCAGGAGAGTTTGGCAACCGAGCAGTCAAGATCTCGACGCCGTCCTCAGTGACTAGCAGGGTGTGCTCTGGAATTACTGTTAGTGAACATATAACTGATAAAAAGTTGAGTGCTTGTGTTTGACTTACCGAACTGAGCGGTGCGCTTTCCATCTATCGTAGTGCTGGTCCAGTTGTCGGGCCAAGTGATATCGCGGTACTTGCCTAGAGCCACCATGGGCTCGATAGTGAAGGTCATACCAGGCTTAGCCTCGCCAATGGTCTTGTTCTTAGCATAATGGGGGATGTTAGGGGGGCAGTGGAAGAGCTTATTAATGCCATGGCCGCAGTAGGTACGGATAACACTGCAGTCACGAGTCTTGGCGTGCTGCTCGATGATGTTTCCGAACTCACGGAAGAGAACACCAGGCTTAACGGCCTTGATGGCGTGATCTAAGCATTCTCTGGCACACTCAGTGACACGAACTGCATCAGGGTCCGCCTTAGCTTTCTCGCCAATGTAATAAGTTTCGTTCAGATCACCATGGTATCCCTCGTGGAAGAGGGTTACATCAATGTTCAAGATGTCACCGTCCTTGAGCACACGCTGATCTGGAATGCCGTGGCAAATGACTTCGTTCGGTGACGTGCAGACAGACTTGGGGAAGTGGTTGTAGTTTAGAGGCGACGGGTATGACTATAAACTAGATGTTAGCAGGTATTCAGCTTCAAAGCTCCTATAAGACGACTTACGTTACGTTCAATACAAGCATTATGAACGATCTCGTCAATATAGTCAGTCGTCACACCAGGAACGGCAGCGGCGGCAGCAATATCTAAAACCTCACGGGCAAGTCTGCAGACCTTGCGCATAGCAGCGATACCAGCGGCATCGAGGATCTCAATGCGGCTAGGTCTCTGCATGGCCCGGTTATACTTTGGGATACCATCTTGCGCCCACTCAGGGTGAGAAATCGACTTGGGAACCTTGCGGTGCGGCGACAGAGGATACAAAGGACGCAGAGAGCCGGTGTAAGCAAATGTCGGAAAGGGATTGAAAGTGCCGTCGACTGCATTGGGCTCAGACACCACATTAGGGGTGATGAACTTTTCGAGCAAGTTCGTCTTCGCTTTGTGAACAAGCTTATGCGTAGACTACATGGTGAAGAGAGAGTATGATCATATTAGCTTGGCATTATGAGATAGGCAATATAGCATTCGACTCGATAACCGAATGCGAATCGTAAAGCAGGACTAACCCAACTCTTTTTGAAGCAATCTTGCGAGCAGAAGAAGCTGTCCTTGATGCCCAGCTTGATACAGGTAGGGCATTGCAACGTGCCGGCCTCGTTGGAACAGTCGTCACCCGAGCACTGGCGCTTGGAATCAGCCATAATTGCGATCGGTCGATGGGTACTCACGGATAAGAAACACAAGTCTAGGTGCCTAGGTATCTATAGTGAGGTATGTATGCACGATTTATTCGTACAAAGGATTACAAGAGAAATTTCAGTGATGATTGCGAGTCTAGAAGGGCCTAGGTAAGTATAGCAAAATCTCCAAGAAAACTAATCGGATGTCTACATGGAATATCACGATAGAAGCACTTTTTCAGTATTTTTTTTCCTCTTTTTTGGCGCCTGTGCTCGGTATCAGCTACTTTGGTGAGTCGGAACCCTTACCCTTCCTTGTTTAGTAGGCAAATTATTCTTGTAGGCAAATATCGGCTCTGGATGCATAATAATAGTATGGTAACGGGGCTTTGTGCTTTTGTAAGCATGAAGAGAAAAAGACGGCTGGCAGAAAAGCGCATTTCTGAGACCTATTGCAATTATATTGGCCGATTATAGTGGGGAACTGGCCTGACAGTAAGGGTTTCAACCACTAACTAAGGCGAGGCCCAGAATAAGTCGTAGTGAAGCCATCTCTGTTGATTGCTAATCCACGTAGAAAACGCAATTGTCAATAATCATCATAAACATGCCTAGACAGCAGAAGACTGTTATCGTGGGAGGAGGCCCTGTGGGTTCTCTTGCTGCTCTCTACGCTGCCCAACGCGGCCATGAAGTCGAAGTCTACGAACTACGCCCAGGTATGCTTATCTAACGCGTCACCTAGTCTATCACATATACCTATACGTTGTATGCCAGCATCTGACTAAACTGCCCAGATCTCAGAGACCCTAAAACCGTTCCGCTGAACTTTACTCGGTCCATTAACCTGGCCGTCTCAGAACGTGGTCTCAATGCCATGCGAAATTCTGGCTTCCCACAACTGCTGGATGCTGTCTTCTCGTCGACTCTGCCCATGAGAGGCCGTATGATTCATGGTCGTTCACCCGATGGCTCTTTCTATGAAGAATCTCAGGACTATGATCCCCTTGGACGTGTAATCCTCACTATCTATATGTGTGCCATATACATATACATGTGCATGTACAATGTGTATGTTGTGGACCCGTAACGTATCGATGCTGACTTATAGCAACTCGTAGACAATCTATTCCATGGATCGGACGATTTTGAACAAGTCTATACTTGATCTACTCGAGAAGCAGCCCAATGTGAAGATCTTCTTTAATCACAAACTCACCGGTGCCGACTTTCGCAGTAACCAGGCTTGGTTCGAAGTAGCAGATACCTCTGACGCAAAGGCACGTCCTGCTGAAATCAAGGTTGATTTTGACTTCTTAATTGGTGCTGATGGCGCTCATTCGGCGACTCGTTTCCATCTGATGAAATACACACGCATGGACTACCAACAAGAGTATATAGACACTCTATGGTGCGAGTTCCGTATCGACCCACGAGAGCCATCCGAAGAGGCAGATGGCCCAACTGACAAGTTTGTCATCTCGCCAAACCATCTACACATTTGGCCTGGCCGGGACTTTATGTTTATTGCCATTCCTTCTGATGTGAGTACCTGTATATCACTAAAGCATGCTATGCTTATAATGTGACTAACGTAATCTTTAGGATGGCTCATTTGTGTGTACATTGTTCATGCCCAGTGCGGAGTTTGCCAAGCTAGAAGCTGCACCCAAGGCACTACCAGACTTCTTTGATTGCCATTTCCCTGGCGTTACAGAGCTCATACATCCCGATCAGATCGTAAAGTCATTCACTGAAAACCAGCATCTGCCTTTAATCAGTATCAAGGCCAAGCCCTACCATTATGGATCATCGGCAGTGATAATCGGCGATGCAGCCCATGCAATGGTTCCATTCTACGCCCAGGGATTGAACTGCGGAATGGAGGATGTGCGTATCCTATTCTCCATACTAGATAAGCATTCTGAGATGGTACAGGACAACAGCCCTCTAGGCACAGTTGATCTCGATGTCCTCCAAGTTGACCAGCGTGCCGCAGCACTCGAAGAGTACACCCAGCTACGTGTTCCTGATGCACACATCGTGAACACTCTAGCACTTCAGAACTACGTCGAAATGCGAGCTTCGGTGTTATCACGTACATATCTAGTACGCAAATGGCTTGAGGAAAAGGTGGCTGTATACCTACCTAGTCTAGGGTGGAAGACTAGATATATGCGGGTCAGCTTCGGCAACGAAAGATACTCGGAAGTTGTCCATAAGACTGATCACCAAGGCCGTATTCTTGCACGCCTAATGACAATAGCGGTAGCAAGCCCATTTATCGTGTCAGCTGCTGTGTTCTGGGGGCGGCGGTATCGGGGCAGCACTGCTCTTTTAGGAGGCGTTATTGGATGGGTGCGAAGTATGTTGTCCGACTAGCGTTCTTAGTCTGTCTGTCTGTCTGTATGTATATATGTATGTATGTATGTATGTATGTATGTATGTATGTATGTATGTATGTATGTATGTATGTA